>JAPVLO010001329.1:0-173167 GCA_027257055.1 Cephalopachus bancanus | reverse complement strand
AATGGAAGGAATTGATTGGACTGGAATGCAGAGGCATGAAGGGAGATGAATGGAATGAAATGGAATGGAGTGCAATGGAAAGGAATGGAGAGTAATGGGATGAACAGGAAAGGAATGGAGAAAAATGGAATGGAATGGATTGGATTGGAAAGGAATGGAATGAAATGGAATGGAGAGGATAGGAAAGGAGTTGAATGGAAAGGAGAGGAATGGAATGAAGAGTTATGAATGGATTCAAATGTTAAGGAGAGGAGTTTATTACAAAGGAGAGTAATGGAAAGGAAAGGAATGGAATGGAATGTAGAGGATTATAATGGAGATGAATGGAATGGAGAGAAATAGAAACGAGGGGAATGGAAAGTAATGGAGAGAAATGGAATGGAGAGGAATGGAATGGAATGGAGAGGAATGGAATGGAATGGAACGGAGACGAATGGAATGGAATATATTGGAATGGAATGGAGAGGAATGGAAAGAAATGAACTGGAAAGGAATGGAATGGAGAGTAATGGATTGGAGAGGAATGGAATGGAGAGGAATGGAATGGAATGGAGAGGAATGGAATGGAGAAGAATGGAATGGATAGGAATGTAATGGCATGGGAGGAATGGAATGCAGAGGAATGAAATCGAATGGAATGGAATGATATTGAGAGGCATTGAATTGAGAGGAGTGAAATGGAATGGAAAGGAGTGGAATGGAGAAAATTGGAATAGAGAGGAATGGAATGGAATAGGATGGATTGGAGAAAAAGGTAATGGAGAGAATGGAATGAAATGGATTGGAATGGAAGGTAGATGAATGGAATGGAGAGGAATGGAATGGAATTTAGAGGAATGGAGTGGAGAGGAATGGAATGGAATGGAATGCAATAGAATGAAATGGAATAAAATTTAATGGAATGGAGAAGAATGGAAAGTAATGGGATGGATTGGAATGGAATGGAAGAAGGGGACAGGAATGTAATATAGAGGAATGGTATGGAGAGGAATAAAAGGGAAATGAAAGTAATGGAGAGGAATGGAATGGAGAGGACTGGAATGGAGAGGATTAAATGGAGAGAAATGGAATGGAGAGGAATGGAATGGAAGTCAGAGGAATAGAAAGGAAAGGAATGCAATAGAATGGAATTGAGGAATGCAATGGAAAGGAATGGAAAGAATGGAGAGCAAGGGAATGGAGAGGAATGGAATGGAAAGGAATGGAAAGGAACGGAATGTAAAGGAGAGGAACGGAGTGGAATGGAGAGAAATGAAGTGTATAGGAATTAAATGGAGAGGAATGCAATGGAATGTTGAGGAATAGATTGGAGAGTAAAGGAATGGAATTGAATGGAATGGAAAGGAGAGGAACAGAATGGAGAGGAATGGAATTGAATGAAGAGGAATTGATTGGAGAGTAATGGAATGAAAGTGAATGAAACAAAGGGAGGGGAATGGAATGGAACGGAGGTGAATGGAGTGGAGAGGAATGAAATGCAGAAGAATGGAATGGAATGGAATGGAATTCAATTTAATTTAATGGAGGGGTAGTAATGCTATTTAATGGAATGGAAAGGAGTGGATGGGAATGGAATGGAGAGGGTTATGGAATAGAAAGGAGAGGAATGGAATGGAATGGAGAAGAATGAATGGAATGGAAGGCAATGGAATTGATGGGAATGGAATGGAGAGGAATGAGGGAATGAAATGGAATGGAATGCAATGGAATTTAATGGAGAGGAAAGGAATGGTGAAGAATGAAATGAAATGAAGAGGAATGGGATGGATTTGAATGGAATTTATGCAAATGGAATGGAGAGGAATGGAAAGAAATGGAATGGAATGGGAAGAAATACAATGGAGAGGAATGGTATGGAATGGAAGGAGATGAATGGAAGTGAAATGCATGGAAGGGTGAGGATTGGAAAGGAATTGAGAGGAATGTAATTGAGAAGAATGTAATAGAAAGGAATGGATTGGAATTGATTGGAGAGAAATGGAATGGAAAGGAATGGAAAGGAATGGAATGCAATGGAAAGGAATTGAGAGGAATGGAATGGAATGGTAAGAATGGAATGGAGAGTGGTGAAATAGAATGGAGAGGAATGGAACAGAGAGGAAGGAAAGTAATTGATTGGAGGGGAATGGAAAAGCATGGAAGGGAGATCAATGGAATTAAATGGAATGGAATGGAGTGGAAAGGTTTGGAGAGGAATGGAATGCAGAGGATTGGAATGGAATGGAACAGAATGCAATGAAATGTAAAGGAGAAGAATGGAATGGAGAAAAAAGCAATGGAGTGGAAAGGAAGCTAATGGAGAAGTATTGAATGTATTCAAATGGAATCGAGAGGATTGTAATGTAAAGTAGCGTAATGTAAAGTAGAAATGGAAGGGAATGGAGAGGAATGGAATGGAGAATAATGGAATGGAGAGAAAAAGAAAAGAAACGATTGGAATGTAATGGACAGAAATGTTGGAGACAAATGGAATCGAGAGAAATTGAATGGAAAGAAATGGAATGGAGAGGAATGGAATGGAATGGAGAGGGCTGGAATGGAGAAGAATTTAATGAAGGAAATGGAATGCAAACGAATGGAATGTAATGGAATGGCACGGATTCACGAGGAGTGGAATGGAGAGGAATAGAATGCAATGGACTGGAATTGAATGGAATAGAATGCAATGGAATGGAATCGAGAGGAATGGAATGGGTAGAAACACAATGGTGGGGAATGGGGGAGAGGTATGTGACACAGAAGAATGGAATAGAATAAGAGAAATGGAATTCAGAGGAATGGAATGGAATGGAGAGTAACGGAATGGAAAGGAAAGGAATGGAATGAAATGAATTGGAATGGAATGAGGAGTAATGGAATGCTATGGAATAGAATGGAGTGGAAAGGAATGGAATGGAGAGTAATGGAATGGAAAGGAATGGAAAAGAATGGAGAGGAATGAGAGGGAGAAGGAAGGAATGGTGAGGTATGGAATTGAATGGAATGGAAAGGAATGAAATGGAATGGAATGGAGTGGAATGCAATGGAAAGAAATGGAGAGGGATGGAATGCAATGGATAGGAATGTAATGTAGAGGAATTGAATGGAGAAAATGGAATGAACAGGAAAGGAATGTAATGTAGAGAAATGGAATGGAGATGAATGGAATAGAGAAAATTGGAATGGAATGGAATAGAATGGGATGGAATGCAATGGAGAGGTATGAAGTGGAGAGGAATGGAAGGGACAGGAATGGAATAACTTCGAATGGAATGGAAAGGAATCTAAGGGAGAGTAATGGATTTGAATTGTATGCAATACAGTGTACGGTAATAGAATTAAATGGAATGGAATGGAGAAGAATGAAATCGAATGAATAGGAATTGAATTGAATTGAATGCAATGGAATGGATAGAAATGGAATTGAGAGGAATTGAATGAGAGAATGGAATGGAATGCAAGGAATTTAATGGAGAGGAAAGGAAGCCAGAAGAAAGGAATTGAATGAAATGGAATGGAATGTAGGAGGATGGAATGGAGAGGAATGGAAAGGAATGGATTGGAATGGAATAGATTGGAATGCAATGGACTGGACTGGAGAGGAATGGAATGGAATGGAGATAAAGTAAGGGAGAGGCATGGAAATGAGAGGAATCGAATGAAATATAGAAGAATGGAATGGAGAGGAATGGAATGCAAAGGATTGGAATGAACTGACGAAGAATGCAGTGGAGAGGAATAGAATGGAGAGAAATGGAATGGAATGGAATTGATTGGAATGGAATGAAGAGAACTGGAATGGAGTGGAATTTAATGAAGGAAATGGAATGCAAAAGAATGGAATGCAATGGAATGGAACAGATTGGAGAGGAATGGAATGGAGAGAAATAGAATTCAATGGACTTAAATGGAAAGGAATGGAATGCAATGGGATGGAATGGAGAAGAATTGAATGCAATGGGTAGAAATAGAATGAAGGGAAATGGAAGACAGAGCTATGGAATGGGTAGGAATGGTATGGAATAAGAGGAATGGAATTCAGAGGAATAGAAGGGAGAGGAATGGAATACAATGGAGAGAAATGGAATGGAAAGGAAAGGAATGCAATTAATGGAATGGAATGGGGAGGAATGGAATACAATGGAATGGAATGGAGAGGGAAGTAATGCAATGGAATGGATTGGAGAGTAATGGAATGGAAAAGAATGGAGAAGAATGGGAGGGAGAAGAATGGAATGGAGAGGTATGGAATCGAATGGAATGGAAAGGAATGCAATGGAATGGAATGGAGAGGAATGCAATGGAATGGGATGGAAAGGAGAGGAATGGAATGGAATGGATAGGAATGGAATATAGAGGAATTGAATGGAGAAAATGAAATGAAGAGGATAGGAATGTAATGTAGAGAAATGGAATGGAGAGAAATGGAATAGAGAAAATTGGAATGGAAGGGAAGGGAATGGAATGAATAGAATGGAATGGAATTCAATTTAATGGAATGAAGAAGAATGGAAAGTAATGTAATCTGACGGAATGGAAGGGAATGGATAGGAGAGGATGGGAATGGAATGGAAAGGAACTAAATGGAGTGGAATGGAATGGAGAGTAATAAAATGGGGAGAAATGGAAAGGAGGGAGTGAAAAGGAATTGAAAGGAATGGATTGGATAGGAATGGAATGGAATGCAGAGAAATAGAATGGAAAGGAATGGAATGGAATGCAATGCAATGGAATGGAATGCGATGGAATTGAATGAAATCGAATGAAGAGGAATGAGATGGAATGGAATGGATTGGAATGGAATACAATAGAGAGGTGAGGGAGAGAATGGATTGGAATGGTATGATTGCAATGGATTGGAATAGAATGGAATGGAATGGAATGGAAAGGATGGGAATGGAGCGGAACGGAAGGAGATGAAGAGGGATGAAATTGATTGGAGAGCATTGGAATGGAAGGAATGGAAAGGAAAGGAATAGAATGGAGAGGAATGAAATGGAATCGAGAGGGGTGGAATTAAATGGAATAGATTGGAATGGAGCGGAATGGAGAGGAATGGAATGGAACTGACTGGAATGTATGGAATGTAATGGAGAGCAATGGAGAGGAACGAATGTAATGGAGAGGAATGGAAGGGAATGGATAAGAGAGAACAGAATGGAATAGAATAGTATGGAATGGAGAGCAATGTAATGGAATGGAGAGGAATGGAATGTAAAGTAATGGAATGGAATGAAGAGGAAAGAAGTGGAGAGGAATGGAAAAGAGAGGAAGAGATTAGCTTTGAATTCAATGGAAAGGAATGTAAGGGAGAGAAATGGAATCGAATGAAATGCAATGGAGTGGAGGATAATGGAATTAAATGGAATGGAATGAAGAGGAATGGAAAGGGATGGATTTCATGGAATGGAATGCATTGAAATGGATACGAATAGAATGTAGAGGAATCGAATGAAGGAATGCAATGGAATGCAAGGAATTCAATGGAGAGGAAAGGAAGGGAAAAGAAAGGAATGGAATGAAGTGGAATGGAATGGAGAGGAATGGAATGGATTTGAATGGAATGGAGAGGAATGGAAAGGAGTGGAGTGGAATGAAATGGAATGGAGATAAAAGAAGGGAGAGGCATGGAAGGGAGAGGAATCAAATGAAATGTAGGTTAATGGAATAGAGAGGAATAGAATGCAAAGGAATGGAAAGGATTGACGAAGAATGTAGTGGAGAGGACTAGAATGGAATGGACTGGACTGGATGGAATGGAATGGAGTGAATTGTAATGGAATGCAATGTAAATGTAAAGAAAGGAAAGGAATGGAATGGAAATGAGCGGAATGGAATGGAAAGGAATGGAATGGAGAGGAATGGAATGTACAGGAATGAGTAGTAGAGGAATGTTATGGTGACAAATGGAATGAAGAGAAATGGAATGGAATGGAGAAGAATATAATGGAGAGGAAAGGGAAGGAATGGAATGGAGAGGTATGAAGGAGATGATTGGAATGAAATGGAATGGAATGCAATGGAATGGAATGCAGAGTCATTGAATGCAGAGGAATGGAATGGAGAGAAATGGGATGGAATGGACTGGAGTAGAATGAAATGAAATGAAATGGATAGGATAGGATACGAAATGAATAGAAAGGAGAGTATGGAATGGAAGTGTATAGAATGGATTCAAATGGAAAGGAGAGGAGTATAATGTAAAGGAGAGGAATGGAATGGAATGGAGAGGATTGGAATGGAGATTAATGTAAGGGAGAACAATAGGAATGAGGGGAATGGAAGGTAATGGAGAGAATTGGATTGGAGAGGAATGAATGGAATGGAATACAGAGGAATGGAATGGAATGGAGAGGAATGGAATGGAATGGACTGGAAGGGAGACTCATGGAATGGAATGGAATGCAATAGAATGGAATAAGAGGAATGGAGAGGAATAAACTGGAAACAATGGAATAGAGAGGAAAGGATTGGAAAAAAGGAATAGAGAGGAATGGTATGGAATGGAGAGGAATGGAATGGATAGGAATGGGAATAGAATGGGAGGAATGGAATGCAGAGGAATGAAATCGAATGGGAAGGAAGTGAGAGGCATGGAATGGAAAGGAGTGGAATGAGGAGAGGAATGGAATGAATAAATGGAATAGAGAGGAATGAAATGGAATGGAATAGGATGGATTGGAGAAGGTAATGGAGAGGAGTGGAATGGGATGGACTGGAATGGAAGGAAGAGGAATGGAATGGAAAGGATTGGAATGTAATTTAGAGGAATGGATGGGAGAGGAATGGAATGGAATGGAATGAAATGGAATAAAATTTAATGGAATGAAGAGGAATGGAAATAATGGAATGGAATGGAAGGAGAGGATGGGAATGAAAAGGAGAGGAATGGAATGGAGAGGAATGGAATGGAAGGCAGAGGAATAGGAAGGAAAGGAATGCAATGGAATGGAATGGAGAGAAATGGAATGGAGAAGAATAGAAAGGAATGTAGAAAACTGGAATGTATAGGAATTGAATGGAGAAGAAAGGAATGGAGAGGAATGCAATGGAAAGTAGAGGAATGGATTGGAGACTAAAGGAATGGAATTGAATGAAATGGAAAGGAGAGGAATGGAAACAAATGAAGAGGAATTGAATGGAGAGTAATGCAATGTAATTGAATGGAAATGGAAGGGAGGGGAATGGAATGGAGAGGTATGGAATGGAGAAGAATGAAATGAAATTCAATGTAATGAAATGGAGGGAAATGGAAAGTAATGCAATGGAATGGAATGGAAAGAAGAGCATGGAAATGGAATGGAGTGGCATGGAATGGAGAGGAATGAAATGGAGAGGAATGGAATGGCGAGGAATGGAATGGGTAAGAATGGAATAGCAAGTAATGGAATGGAATGGAACGGAATGGAATGGAGTGGATTGGAATGGGATGGAATGAATGGAGAGGAATGGAACAGAAAGGAGAAGGATAGAATGGAATGGAATTGTATGAAAAGAAATGGAGTAGAATGGGATAAAGAGGAATAGAATTGAATGCAGAGGAATGGAATGGACTGGAATTGGATCTAAAGGAGAAGAACAGATTGGAGAGGAAAGGTATGGAATGGAATTGAAAGGAATGGAATGAAATGGAATGGAATGGAGACAATGGAGAGGAATGGAATATAATGGAGAAGAATGGAATGGAAAGGAATGCAATGGAATTGAATGGTCTCAAGGGGAATGAAATGGAGAGAAATGGATTGGATAGGAATGGAATAAAGAAGAATGGAATGGAAAGGAATGGAATGGAATGGAGAGCAATGGAGAGGAACGGAATGTAGTGGAGAGGAATGGAATGCAATGCAACGGAAAGGAATGGAATGAAGGGTAATGAAATGGAGAAAAATGGATTGGAGAAGAATGGAATGGAATGCAATGCAATGCAATGGAGAGTAAGGGAATGGAGAGGAATGGAATTGAGAAGAATGGAATGGCACAGAACATAAAAGAGAGTGATGGAATGGAGTGGAATAGAATAGAGTGCAGGGGAATGGGATGAAATTGAATGCAGAGTAATGGAAGGTAATGGAACAGAATGGAATGGAATAGAGAGGTATGGAATATAAAGGAGAGGGAAGGAATGAATTGGAGAAGAATGGAATGGAATGAAACGGAGAGGACTGAATGGAAAGGACTAAAATGGAGAGGAATGGAATGGAGAGGAATGGAATGGAAGGCAGAGGATTAAAAAGGAAAAGAATGCAATGGAATGTAATTGAAAGGAATGCAATGGAAAGGAATGGAGAGCAAGAGAATGATGAGGAATGGAATGGAGAGGAATGAAAAGGAATGGAATGGAAAGGAGAGGAATGGAATGGAATGGAGAGAAATGGAATGTATAGGTATTGAATGGAGAAGAATGGAATGGCGAGGAATGCAATGGAATGTAGAGGAATGGATTGGAGAGTAAAGGAATGGAATTGAATGGAATGGATCAGAGAGAAATGGAATGGAGAGGAATGGAATTGAATGAAGAGGAATTTATTGGAGAGTAAAGGAATGGAATTGAGTGGAATGGAAGGGAGGGGAATGGAATGGAGAGGAATGGAATGGAATGGAGATGAATTGAATGGAGAGAAATGGAATGCAGAGGAATGGAATGGAATTCAATTTAATGAAAAGGAAATAATGCAATGCAATGGAATGGAAAGGAGAGGATGGGAATGGAATGGTGAGGGTTATGGAATATAAAGGAGAGGAAAGAAATGGAATAGAGAAGAATGGAATGGAATGGAAAGGAATGGAATGGAATGCAATGAAATTGATAGGAATGGAATGGAGAGGAATTGAATGAGGGAGTGAAATGGCATAGAATGGAATGCAATGGAATTTAATGGGGAGGAAAGGAATGGAGAAGAATGAAATGCAATGAAGAAGAATGAGATGGATTTGAACGGAATTGATGTGAATGGAATGGAGAGGAATAGAAAGGAAGGGGATGGAATGGAATGGAAAGAAATGCAATGGAGAGGAATGGTATGGAATGGAAGTGACATGAATGAAAGTGAGAGGAATGGAAGAGAGAGGAATGTAATGGAATTGAGAGGAATGTAATTTAGAAGAATGTAATTGAAAGGAATAGAATGTAATTGATTGGAGAGGAATGGAATAGAATGCAATGGAATGTAATTGAATGGAATGGATTGGGATGGTAAGAATGGAATGAAGAGTGATGGAATAGAATGAAGTGGAATGGAAGGGAGAAGAATGGAAAGGAATTGATTGGAGGGGAATGGAAAAGCACGGAAGGGAGACCAATGGAATTAAATGGAATAGAAAGGAATGCAATGGACTGGTTTGAAGTGGAATGGAATGCAGAGGATTGGAATGGAATGGAATGCAATGAAATGTAAAGGAAAGGAATGAATGGAGACAAGAGGAATTGAGTGGAGAGGAATGTAATGGAGAGGTATCGAATGGATTTGAATGGAATTCAGAGGATTTTAAAGCAAAGGAGAGTAATGTATGGTAGAGGAATGGAAGGGAATGGAGAGGATTGGAATGGAAGTAATAGAATTGAGAGGAACAGAAAAGAGGATTGGAATGTAATGGAGAGAAAAGAATGGAGAGGAATGGAATGGAGAGAAATGGAATGGAATGGAGGATTGGAATGGAATGGAGACGTCTGGAATAGAGAGGAATTTAATGAAGGAAATGGAATACAAAGGAATGGAATGCAATGGAATGGAATGGATTCGGGAGGAATGGAATGGAGAGGAATAGAATGCCATGGGCTGGAATGGAATGGAACAGAATGCAATGGAATGGGATGGACAGAAATGAAATGGAGTGGGGAGTAATATAATGGAAGGGAATGGAATGGAGAGGTATGGAATGGAGAAGAATGGTATGGAATAAGAGTTATGGAATTCAGAGGAATAGTAGGGAGAGGAATGTAATGTAATGGAGTGGAATGGTTTGGAGTGGAATGGAATGCAGACGATTGGAATGGAATGGAATGCAATGAAATGTGAAGGAGAGGAATGAATGGAGACAAAAGGAATTGAGTGGAGAGGAATGTAATGGAGAGGTATCGAGTGTATTTGAATGAAATTTAGAGGATTGTAAAGGAAAGGAGAGTAACGTATGGTAGAGGAATGGAAGGGAATGGAGAGGATTGGAAAGGAGAGTAATGGAATTGAGAGGAACAGAAAAGAGAGGAATGGAATGTGATGGAGAGAAAAGAATGGAGAGGAATGGAATGGAGAGAAATGGAATGGAATGGAGAGGATTGGAATGGAGTGGTGACGTCTGGAATGGAGAGGAATTTAATGAAGGAAATGGAATGCAAAGGAATGGAATACAATGGAATGGAATTGATTCGAGAGTAATGGAATGGAGAGGAATAGAATGCAATGGACTGGAATGGAATGCAATGGAATGGAATGAAAGAATGAATTGATGGTAGAATATAATGGAGGAATGAATGAGAGGTATGGAATGGAGAGGAATGGTATGGAATAAGAGTTATGGATTTCAGAGGATTAGTAGGGAAAGGAATGGAATGTAATGGAGAGAAAAGGAAAGGAAAGGAATGGAATGAACCGTAATGGAATGAGGAATGGAATGCAATGGATTGGAATGTTGAGGAAAGGAATGCAATGGAATTGAATGGAGAGTAACAGAATGGAAAGGAATGGAAAACAATGGAGAAGAATGGGAGGGAGAAGAATAAAATGGAGATGTATGGAACCGAATGGAATGGAAAGGAATGAAATGGAATGGAATGGAGTGAAATGGAATGGAATGGAAAAGAGAGGAATGGAATGGATAAAAATGGAATGTAGAGGAATTAAAAGGAGAAAATGGAATGAAGAGGAAAGGAATGTAATGTAGAGAAATGGAGTGGAGAAAAAAGGAATAGAGAAAATTGGAATGGAATGGAATAGAATAGAATGGAATGGGATTCAACTTAATGGAATGGAGAAGAAAGGAAATTAATGTAATTGAATGGAATGGATTTGAATGGAAAGGAAAGGATGGGAATGGAACGGGGAGGAAGGGAATGGAGAGGAACTAAGTGGAGTGGAATGGAATGGAGAGTAATTAAATAGGGAGAATAGGAATGGAGGGAAAAGGAATGGAATGGAGAGGAATGGATTGGAGAAGAATGGAATGGAATGCAGAGGAATCGAATGGAAAGGAAAGGAATGGAATGGAATGGAGAAGAATTGAATGGATGAAATGGAATGGAATAGAAAGGTGAGGGAGAGAATGGATTTGAATGGTATGGTTGCAATGGAATACAATGGAATGGAATGGATGGGAATGGAGAGGAACAGAATGGGATGAAGAGAAAGGAATTGAATGGAAGTGTTTGGAATGGAAGGAATGGAATGAAGGGGAATGGAGAGGAATAGAGTGGAGAGGAATGGAATGGAATGGAAACGAGAGAAGTGGAATTAAATGGAATGGATTGGAATGGAACGTAATGGAATGGAGAGGAATGAAATGAAATTGACTGGAATGTATGGAATAGAATGGAGAGCAATGGAAAGGAATGTAATGTACTGGAGAGAAATGGAATAGAAATGGAATGGATAGGAGAGGAATAGAATGGTATGGAATGGACTGCAATGGAGAGCAATGGAATGGAATGAAGAGGTATGGAATGTAAAATAATGGAATGGAATGGAATGTAAGGGAGAGTAATGAAGAGGCGAGGAATAGAAGGGAGAGGGATGGAATAGCTTTGAATGGAATGGAAAGGAATGTAAGGAAGAGTAAGGGTATCGAATGGAATGCAATGGATTATGAGGTAATGGAATTAAATGGAATGAAATGAAGAGGAACGGAATGGAGAAGAATGAAATGGAATGAATAGGAATGGAGTTGAATGAAATTTAATGGGTTGGAATGCAATGGAATGGATAGGGATGGAATGAGAGGAATTGAATGAGGGAATGGAAAAGAATGGAATGCAGTGGAATGCAAGGAATTTAATGGAGAGAAAAGGAAGGGAGAAGAAAGGAATGGAATGAAGTGGAATGGAATGGAGAGGAATGGAATGGATTTGAATGGAATGGTGAGGAATGGAATGGAATGGAATGGACTGGAATGGAAAGAAATGGAGAGGAATGAAATGGAATAGAGATAAAGGAAGGGAGAGGCATGGAAGGGAGAGGAATCGAATGAAATGTAGGTGAAAGGAATGGAGAGAAATGGAATGAAAAGGAATGGAATGGAAGAAATGGAATGGACTGGAATGGAATCTAATGGAAAGAAATAGATTGCAGAAGAAAGGTATGGAATGGAATGGAAAGGAATTGAATGAAATGGAATGGAATGGAGAGCAATGGAGAGAAATGTAAAGGAGAGAAATGGAATACTACACAGCCATAAAAAAGAACAAAATCATGAGTTTCACAGCAACCTGGATGGAACTAGAGTGTATAATACTGAGTGACCTCTCACAGAAGCAAAGATGTGAGTATCACATGTTCTCACTCATATAATGGACCTTGAACATCCAATGTAATACTATAAGAAAATGACTGACAGTACTGGGAAACTATGGGGGGGAGGGGGATGGGATTAGCAGTCGCAAATATGTGTCTGGGGATGAGGAAACACCTCTTATCAACAGGGTGCCTGAATGAAACATAATTGAACACCTAACCCTTAACTGTACCCCACAGAATCATAATAAAAAATATTGATTTTAAAAAAAGAAAAGAAATAAAGTGGAATGAAATGGAAAAAGAGGTATCAAATTGAATGCAGAGGAATGGAATGGAAGGAATGGAATGGACAGAAATGGAATCTAATGGAGAGGAATAGATTGGAGATTAAAGGTATGAGTGGAATGGAAAGAAATGGAATGGAATGGAGAGCAATGGAGAGGAATGGAATGTAATGGAGTAGAATGGCATGGAAAGGAAGGCAATGGAGTGGTATGGAATGGAAAGGAATGCAATGGAATTTAATGGTCTTAAGAGAATAAAGTGGAGAAAAATGAATTGGATAGGGATAGAATGGAGAGGAATTGAATGGAATGAAAAGGAAAGGAAAAGGAAAGGAAAGGAACGGAATGGAGAGGATTGGAAAGGAAGGAATGGAATGAAGAGGTATGGAGGGGTTATGGAGAGGAATGGGATGAAATGGATTAGAGAGGAGTGGAATTAAATGGAATGTTTAGAATGGAACATAATGGAATGGAGAAGAATGAAATTGAATTGTCTGAAATGTATGGGATAGAATGGATAGCAATGGAGAGGAACGTAATGTACTGGACAGGATTGGAATGGAATGGAAAGGGACGGGTTGGGTAGGTAAGGAATGGAATAGAATGGATTGGAATGCTATGGAATGGAATGGAGAGCAATGGCATGGAATAAAGTGTTATGGAATGTGAAGTAATGGAATGGAATGGAATGCAATGGAGAGGAATGAAGTGTAGAGGAATAGAAGGGAGAGGAATGGAATAGCTTCGAATGGAATGGAAAGGAGTGTCAGGGAGAATAATGGAATCTAAAGGAATGCAATGGATTGGAAGTTAATGGAATTAAATGGAATGAAATGAAGAGGAATGGAATGGAAAAGAATGGAATGGAATGAATAGGAATGGAGTTGAATGAAATTTCTGGAATTGAATGCAATGGAATGGATAGGAAAGGAAAGAAAGGAATTGAATGAGGGAATGGAATGGAATGCAAGGAATTTAATAGAGAGGAAAAGAAGGGAGAGACGAAAGGAATGGAATGAAGTGGAATGGAATGGAGAGGAATGGAATGGATTTGAATGGAATGGACAGGAATGGAAAGGAATGGATTGGAATGGAATAGAAAAGAATGCAATAGAATGGATTACATAGGAATGCTATGGAATGGAATGGAATGGAGATAAAGGAACGAGAGGCATGGAAGGGTGAGGAATCAAATGAAATGTAAACGAATGGAATGGAGCAGAATGGATGCAAGGAATGGAATGGAAGAAATGGAATGCACAGGAATGGAATCTAATGGAGAGGAATAGATTGCAGAGTAAATGTATGGAATGGAATGGAGAGGAAGGAATGAAATGGAATGGAATGGACAGCAGTGGAGAGGAATGGAATGGAATGGAGTGGAATGGAATGGAAAGGAGTGCAATGGAATTGAATAGTCCAAAGGAGAATGAAATGGAGAGAAATGGACTGGATAGGAATGGAATGGAATGGAAAGGAATGGAATGGAATGGAGAACAATAGAGAGGAATGGAATGTAGTGGAGTGGAATGGAATGGAATGGAATGGAATAAAGAGGAATGAAATGGAGAAAAATGGATTGGATAGAAATGAACTGGAGAGGAATGGAATGGAATGGAGTGATATGGAATGGAATGGAATGGAGTGGAATGCTATGGAGAGTAATGGAATGGAGAGGAATGCTATGGAGAGTAATGGAATGAAGAGGAATGGAATGGCATGGAAAGTAAAAGAAAGTGATGGAATGGAATGGAATAGAATGGAGTGCAGGAGAATGGAATGAAATTGAATGGAATACAGAGTAATTGAAGGGAATGGAACAGAATGGAATGGAATAGAGGGGTATGGAATATAAAGGAGAGGAATGGAATGATAAGGAATGGTTGGAATGCAGAGGAATAGAATGAGAAAATGGAAAGGAATAGAATAGAGAGTAATAGAATGGGAAAAAAACGGAATGCTGAGGAATAGAATGGAATGAAATGGAATGGATTGGAGAGTAATGAAATGGAGTGGATTGGAATGGGATGGAATGGGATGGAAGGAATAGAATGGAAAGGAATGGAATAGAAAGGAGAGGGACAGAATGGAATTGATTGGTATGAAAAGAAATGGAGTGGAATGGAATGCAAAAAAGAGGAACCGAATTGAATGCAGGGGAATGGAATGGACAGAAATGGAATCTAATGGAGAGGAATAGATAGGAGAGTAAAGGTATGGAATGGAATGGAAAGGAAAGGAATGGAATGGAAATGGAAAGGAGAGCAATGGATAGGAAAGGAATGTAATAGAAATGGAGTGGAATGGAATGGAAATGAATGTAATGGGTTTTAATTGTCTCAAGGGGGAATTAAATGGAAACAGATAGATTGGATAGGAATAGGAGAGCAATGGAATGGAATGGAATGGAATGGAGAGCAATGATGAGGAATCGAATGTAATGGAGAGGAATGTAATGGAATGGAATGCAATTGAATGGAAAGGAATAAAAGGGAATGAAATGGAGAAAAATGGATTGGAGAGGAATTGAATTGAGAGGAATGGAATGGAATTGAAAGTTATGAAATTGAATGGAATGGATAGGATTGGAATGTAGAGGAATTGAATGGAGAGAATGAAATGAAGAGGAAAGGAATGTAATGTCAAGAAATGGAGTGGATAGAAATGGCATAGAGAAAATTGGAATGGAATGGAATGGAATAGAATGGAATGGGATTAAATTTAATAAACGGGGGGAGACCTGAAGATGGTGATCACATAGGTGGATCCCTGAGATTCTCCAAATGTTAGTTTCCCAAAAAGACTATTACTTTTCTTCCTGCACCCCCTCGCCCACCTCCAGCCACACTGGTACAAGGCTTGGGGAATTTTGGTCCCTCACAGGGCCAGACATTGCCACCAGACCATGGCTGCTCCACTATATGTGATTCCGGCTGGCTGGGGAATTCTAAATCCCAGATCCCAGCTCCATCCCTGGTCACATCATGGAGATCAGCACCCAACGCAAAGCTGCCAGTCTCGCAGGGAGGCTCTGAGTGCCCGCCCCTTAGAGATACCAGTCCCATTTCTGGCTGAAGTGCCCTGGGAGGGACCCAGAGTCACCACCTGCCCTCTGGAGCTTTGGAGATCAGAAGCCCCTGGCCCACCCTGGTTGAGGCACTCAGCATGCACGACCATAAGCCTGTGTAAGGGGGCAGAACCCCACGCTGGCGTAAGGTGCTGATCACAGGCTTCCAGCTCCAGAGGAGGAAATGCCCAACCCTGTCCTCCACTCCAGCCAGCTGGAGGCACCCCAGATCCAGCACCAGCTGTGAAGCAGGTCCCACCTAGAGACCCACAGGAGCCCCCTAAAAGCGAAAATAAAACCACCACCTCTGCCATTTTCAAGGCATATTTACATCACATCGCCCCGCCCACCTAGCAAAGCCTCCACCTTGGCTCCCACGATGATGTCATTAACAGGAGACAAAGCAGCTGGGCTCAGTGGCTCAGCCTGTAATCCCACACCTTTGGGAGGCTGAGGTGAGTGGATTGCCTGAGCCCGCAGGTTCGAGACCCACCTGGGCAGCAAGACCTCATCTCTACAATAAAGCAAAAAATCAGCTGGGCGTGGTAGCGCATGCCTGTAATTCCAGCTACTTGGAAGGTTGAGGAGGAAGGATGGCCAGAGTCCAGCAGGTCGAGGCTGCGCTGGTCGAAAGCAGCCACTGCACTCCAGTCTGGGCGACAGAATGAGACTCCAACTCAAAAAAAAACAAAAACAAAACAAAACAAAAAAAACAGGAGATAAAGCCCCTCCCCTACACTGAATAGAGACTAGTGTCAGAGATCTCCTAGGCAACAAGCTAACTGTCTGCAATAGAAACAGGAGAGAGGCTGGAGATTAGATCTCAGGAACTTCAACCACTAAAGGATGAGAGAGAAAAATCTACACAAATGAAGAAAAATCAAAAGAAGAATATGGGTCTCTCTGAGACTACTGGGAGGGCAGACACTGAGAAAACTGACTTTGGAATGCAAACAATGAAGAGCCCCACCCAGAATGAATGGTCTCAAAATACAACCCTAGACATCAAGACATTAATGGATAGATTAAAAAGAATTGAAGAGACTCAAGAAGAAACTAGAAAGGAGCTGATATCTGAGATAACAGTAATAAAGAATACTGTGAATGAAATAAACAATAAACTGATAAGCATGGAAAGCAGAATTACCCAAGCAGAAGAAAGAATCTCAGAGCTTGAGAACCAAAATATAGAAATAACCCAAACTCTCAAAAACACAGAAAACAAGCTCAAAAAGACAGAAAAAACCTTCAAGAGATGAGCGATTACCTCAAGAGGCCTAACCTAAGAGTAATTGGTCTGCCTGAGGCAGAAAAAGAGACAGAGACCACATTGGAACAAACCTTCCATGAGATCATTCAAGAAAACTTCCCTTATCTAATCAATGATGCAAAGACTCAAATACAAGAGATCCAGAGAACCCCTGCAAGACAACAAATGAGAAAACCAACTCCTAGACACATATTAATTCGCCTAAACAACGTAGGCATAAAAGAAAAAATCCTAAAGGTAGCAAGAGAGAAAGGTCAGATTACCTACCATGGAAAACCAATTAGAATAGCAGCAGCAGATTTATCTACAGAAACCCTGCAGGCTAGGAGAGCTTGGAGCCCTATCTTCAAAGTCCTAAAAGATAATCAATTTCAACCAAGAATAATCTACCCTGCCAAATTAAGCTTCATCAGTGAGGGAGAATTAAAATCTTTCCCAGATATCCAATCCCTAAGAACCTACGCTGCCACCAAACCACCTCTATATGAAATACTTAAGAAAGTACTAAACACAGAAGAAAAGGGGGAAAAAGAACAACATTTTTCACAAGAGTACAGGAAAAAGATTAAAATACATATGATCAACCCCCAAAAGTAAGACAATAAACCAAGTGGAAGACCAACTATAAAAGAACTATATGTTAGGGATGAACTCTCACATTTCAATAATTAGCCTGAATGTGAATGGACTAAATGCACCACTGAAAAGACATAGAATGGCAAAATGGATAAAATATCACCAGGCAACAATATACTGGCTTCAAGAGACCCATCTCACTAGAAAGGACATGCACAGACTCAAAGTAAGAGGATGGGAAACAAATATCCAGGCAAAGGGAACACAAAAGAAAGGAGGAGTCATGATGCTAATTTAGGACAAAATACCATTTAAGCTATCAAAAATTTAAAAAGATGCAGAGGGCCACTACATAATGATAAAAGGCTCACTCCATCAACAAGAAATATCTATCCTAAACATATATGCACCTAATATAGGTGCACCAACTTTTACAAAGCAACTCCTAGGAAAACTAAAGAAAGATATTGATTCTAACACCAACATAACTGGGGACTTTAATACCCCACTCACAACCCTCGACAGATCATTGGGACAAAAAATCAGCAATGAGATTCGGAACCTCAATGTGACTCTGGACCAAATGGACTTAATTGATACCTACAGAGCACTCCATCCAAAGACCAGAGAATACACATTCTACTCATCACTGCATGGGAAATATTCCAAAATTGACCAGATTCTCGGCCATAAATCAAGAATAAGCATATTTAAAAAGACTGAAATACTACCATGCACTTTTTCGGACCACAGTGGAATAAAAATAAACATTGACACCAACAAGTTCCCCCCAAAACCACCAAAAACATGGGCACTAAACAGCATGATGCTAAACAACTCCTGGATCAAAGATGAAATCAAAACGGAGATCAAAAGATACCTGGGAACAAAAGAAAATGAAGAAACATCTTACCAAAAGCTCTGGGATGACTTAAAAGCTGTAGTAAGAGGGAAATTTATATGCCTACAAACACACATGAAGAAATTGGAAGGAGCACAAATTAATAGCCTAATAAGCCACCGAAGGAAGCTGGAAAAGCAAGATCACAAAATCCCTAATTTCAACAGAAGAATCCAGATCAACAAAATAAAAACCCAAATCCAGGAAATAGAAGACAAAAAGACAATACAAAAATATCAATAAAACAAAAAGCTGGTTCTTCAAAAGGATAAAAATCGATGGTCCCCTAGCTAGACTGACCAAGAAAAAGAAACAAAAACCCCAAATAAGCACAATCAGAAACACAAAAGATGAAGTCACATCTGACCCTGAAGAAATACAAAAGATCATCAGAGACTACTATGTACACTTGTATGGAAACAAACTTGAAAACCTTAAGGAAATGGAGGACTTTCTGTCATCACACAACCTACCTAGGTTGAAACAAGAAGAAATTGAGACACTAAGTAGACCAATAACAATCAAGGAAATTGACTATGTAATAAGAAAACTACCTACAAATAAAAGCGCTGGACCAGATGGCTTTCCAGCAGAATTCTACAAGACATTTAAGGAGGAACTGATTCCATCCTACTGAAGCTATTTCAGGTGATCGAGAAAGATGGAACCCTCCCCAAATAATTTTATGAAGCTAACATCACATTGATACCCAAGCCAGGTAAAGATCTAACAAAAAAAGAGAACTACAGGCCAATATCTTTGTTGAACATAGACGCTAAAATTCTCAACAAGATCCTAGCAAGCCGGATTCCACAATACGTCTCAAAAATCATTCATTATGACCAAGTAGGATTCATCCCTGGGATGCAAGCCTGGTTCTACATTCGTAAAACCATAAATGTAATTAAATACACCAACAAATGTCAAAATAAAAACTGCATGATTATATCATTAGATGCAGAAAAAGCTTTTGATAAAATCCAAACCCCTTCTTGATGAAAACCCTCGAACATCTAGGCATACAGAGAACATACCTCAAAGTAGTAAAAACCATCTATGAGAAACCCACAGCCAGCATACTCCTAAATGGACAAAAATTGGAATCATTTCCCCTGAAACTGGAACAAGACAAGGATGCCCACTCTCACCCCTCCTGTTCAATATAGTACTGGAAGTCCTGGCTACAGCAATCAGAGAAGAGAAGGCAGTCAGGGGTATCCAAATAGGAAAAGAGGAAGTCAAATTATCTCTCTTTGCAGATGACATGAACGTGTACCTTGAAAACCCAAGAGAATCTGTCAAAAACCTCCTTACACTGATAAAGGTCTTCGGCAAAGTCTCATGATATAAAATAAATGTGGAAAGACAATTGCATTTCTTTACACCAATAATAAACAAAGAGAAACCCAAATAAGAAGCACAATTCCATTCAAAATAACCACACACACAAAAAATGAAATACCTTGACATCTTCCTAACCAAAACGTGGAAGACCTTTACAATGAAAAGTACAAAACTCTGCTGAAAGAAATCAAAGATGACACAAACAAGTGGAAAAATATCCCATGCTCATGGATTGGAAGAATCAACATTGTGAAGATTCCATCTTACCTAAGGCAATCTACAGATTCAATGCAATACCTATCAAATTACCAGCAACATTCTTCTCAGACCTAGAAAAAACCACACAGGAATTCATATGGAAACACAAACGACCAAGAATTGCCAGAACAATCCTCAGCAAAAAAAAAAAAAGCAGGTGGTATCACATTACCAGACTTCAAACTTTACTATAAAGCTACAATCATCAAAACAGCTTGGTATTGGTATAGAAACAGGCATATAGACCAATGGAATATAATTGAGATTCCAGAGGCAAGACCTCAATTTCTCACCAACTCATCTTCGACAAAGCCTCCACAACATAACACTGGGGAGAGGAGAACCTATTAAGTAAATTTTGCTGCGAAAACTGGCTGACGACATGCAGAAGATTGAAACAGGACCCCTATCTATCCCCATACACAAAAAATAATTACAAATGGATCAGCAACCTAAATATAAAACCTCAAAGCATAAGAACCTTAGAAAATGAAGGACATACCCTCATGGAAATTGGAACTGGCATCCAATTCCTGATCAAAACTAGAAACTACAGACCATAAGGGATAAGATAGACAAGTGGGACCTCATTAAACTGACAAGCTTCTGCAAAGCCAAAGAAACCATCAAGAGAGCAGGAAGACAGCCTACAGACTGGTAAAAAGTATTTGCCAACTCCAGGTCTGACAAAGGCTTAACATCATGGATCTACAAGGAACTCAAACATGCTGAAAAGAAAAAAACAAACAACCCCATTATAAAGTGGGCAAAAGATATGAACAGACACTTCACAAAGGAAGACATCTGAGCACCCAACAGACACATGAAGAAATGCTCAACCTCATTAATCATCAGGGAGATGCAATCAAAACCACACTGAGATACCACCTAACCCCAGTCAGATGGCAATTATCAACAACTCAAAAAATAACAGCTGCTGGAGAGGGTGTGGCAAAAAGGGAACACTTCTACACTGTTGGTGGGAGCGTAAACTAGTGCGACCTCTGTGGAAAACAGTGTGGCAGTTTCTAAAAGCTCTAAACATCAACCTCCCATATGACCCTGCAATCCCCCTACTGGGAATATACCTTGAAGACCTGAAATCACTCTATAAAAAAATATACCTGCACACGAATGCTTATTGCAGCATTGTTCACAATAGCAAGAACCTGGAACCAACCACGCTGCCCATCAAATGAGGACTGAATTTTAAAAATGTACATATACACAATGGAATATTATGCAGCCATAAAAAAGAACAAAATCATGAATTTTACAGCAACCTGGATGAAGCTAGAGTCTATAATACTAAGTGACCTCTCACAGAAACAAAGATCTGAGTACCATATAGTCTCACTCATATAGTGGACCTTGATCATCCAATGTACTACTATAAGGAAATGACTGACAGTGTTGGGAAGCCTTATGGGGGAGATGGGACTAATGGTAGTAAACATCTCTCTGGAGATGGGGAGACACCAATTATCAACAAGGGGGCCTGAATGAAGCATATTTGTATACCTAACCCTTGACTGTACCCCACAATATCTAAATAAAAAATATCAATTATAAAAAATAAATAAAAATAAAATAAATTTAACAGAATGGAGAAGAATGGAAATTAATGCAATCAAATGGAATACAAACAAAAACATAGGATAGGATAGGGCTGGAATGGAGATGAAGGGAATGGAGAGGCAATAAATGGAGTGGAATGGAATGGATAGTAATAAAATAGCAAGAAATGGAATGGAGGGAAATGGAATGGAAAGGAGAGGAATGATTTGGAGAAGAATCGAATGGAATGCAGACGAATAGAGTGGAAATGAACGGAATGGAATGGAATGGAGAGGAATTGTGTGGAATAAAGTGGAATGGAATGGAATAGAGTAGAATGGAATGGAAAGGAAAGGAATAGAAAGGTAAGGGATAAAATGAATTGGAATGGAATTGATGGGAGTTGAGAGGAACTGAATGAGATGAAGTGGAACGGAATTGAATGGAAAGAATTGGAATGGAATGAAGAGGAATGGAGTGGAATGGAGAGGGAAAGAATGGAGAGGAATGGAATGGAATTGAATGGAATGGAGAGGAGTGGAATTAAATGGAATGGATTGGAATGGGACATAATGGAATAGGGAGGAATGAAACGGAATTGACTAGAATGTATGGAGTACAATGGATAGCAATGGAGAGGAACGTAATATACTGCAGAGGAATGGAATGGAATGGAATGAAATGGAATGGAATGAATAGGACAGGAATAGAATGGAATGAAACGGAATGGTATGAAACGGAGAGCAATGGAATGGAATGGAGAGGTATGGAATGTAAAGTAATGGAATGGAAGGGAATGCAATAGAGAGGAATGAAGTGGAGAGGAATAGAAGGGAGAGGCATGGAATAGCTTCGAGTGGAATGGAAAGGCATGTAAGGGAGAGTAATGGAATCGAATGGAATGCAATTGATTCGAGGATAATGGAATAAAATGGAATGGAATGAAGAGGAATGGAATGGAGAATAATGGAATGGAATGAACAGGAATGGAGTTGAATGAAATTTAATGGAATAGAATGCAATGGAAGTGATAGGAAAGGAATGAGAGGAATTGAATGAGGGAATGCAATGGAATGGAATGCAGTGGAATGCAAGGAATTTAATGGAGAGGAAAGGAAGGGAGAAGAAAAGAATGGAATGAAGTGGAATGGAATGAAGAGGAATGGAATGGATTTGAATAAAATGGAGAGGAATGGAAAGGAAAGGAATGGAATGGAATAGAAAGGAATGGAATGGAATAGAATGGAATGGAATGGAATGCAGAGGAATGGTATGGAATGGAATGGAATGGAATGGAGTAAAGGAAGGGAGAGGCATGAAAGGGAGAGGCATCGAATGAAATGTAAACGAATGGAATGTAGAGGAAGAAAATGCAAGGAATGGAATGGATTGATGGAGAATGCGGTGGAGGGGAATAGAATGGAGAGAAATGGAATGAAATGGATAAGATTTGAATGGAATGGAGAGGACTGGAATGGAGAGGAATTTAATGAAGGAAATGGAATGTGAAGGAATGGAATTCAATGGATTGGAACGGATTGAAGAGGAATGGAATGGAGAGGAATAGAATGCAATGGACTGGACTGGAATGAAATGGAATGCAATGGAATGGAATGGAGGGGAATGAAATGGAATGGGTAGAAATAGAATGGAGGGGAATGGAATGGAGAGGTATGGGATAGAGAGGAATGGTATAGAATAAGAAGAATGGAAATCAGAGGAATAGAAGGGAGAGGAGTGGAATGGAATGGAGAGAAATGCAATGGAAAGAAAGGAATGGAATAAATAGGAATGGAATGCGGAGGAAAGGAATGCAATGGAATGTAATGCAGAGGAAAGAAATGCAATGGAATGAAATGAAGAGAAATGGCATGGAAAGGAAAGGAAAAGAATGGAGAATAATCAGAAGGAGAAGAATGGAATTGAGAGGTGTGAAATCGAATGGAATGGAAAGGAATGCAATGGAACATAATGGAGTGGAATGCAATGGAATGGAAAGAATGGAATGGAGTGGAGAGGAATGGAATGGAATGGCTGGAATAGAATGTAGTGCAATTGAATGGAGAAAATGAAATGAAGAGGTAAGGAATAAAATGTAGAGAATTAGAATGGGAAGGAATGGAATAGAGAAAATTGGAGTGGAATGGAATGGAATAGAATGGAATTCAATTTAATGGAATGGAAAAGAACAGAAAGTAATGCAATCGAATGGAATGGAATGGAAAGGAGAGGTTGGGAATGGAATGTAGAGAAAGGGAATAGAGAGGAATGTAATGGAGTGGAATGGAATGGTGAGTAATAAAATGGGGAGAAAAGGAATAGAGGGGAATGGAAAGGAATGGAGACGAAAGGATTGTAGAGGAATGGAATGGAATGCAGAGGAATAGAATGGAAAGGGATGGAATAAAATGGAATGGAATAGAATGGAGAGGAGAGGAAAGGAAAGGAATGGAATGGAATGAATGCAATAGAAAGATAAGGGATAGAATATACTGGAAGGGTATGATTGCAATGGTATGAAATTGATGGGAAAGGGGAGGAACGAAATGGGATGCAGACGAACTAAATTCAATGCAGAGGAATGGAATGTAAAGCAATGGAATCGAATTGAATAGTGAGGAATGAAATGGAGAGGAGTGGAATGGAATATCTTTGAATGGAATGGAATGGAAAGGAATGTAAGAGAGAGTAATGGAATTGAATGGAATACAATAGAGTGAAGGGTAATGGAATAAAATGGAATGGAATGAAGGAGAATGGAATTTTAAGGAGAAGAATGGAAAGGAATCAATAGGCATGAAATTGAATGGATTTAATGGAGTGGAATGCAATGAAAGGGATAGGAATAGAAGGGAGAAGAATTGAATGAGGGAATGGAATGGAAAGGATTGCAAGGAATTGAACAGAGACAAAGGAGAAGAAAGGAATGGAATGAAGTGGAATGGAATAGAAAGGAATGGAATGGATTTGAATGGAATGTAGAGGAATGGAAAGGAATGGATTGGAATGGAATGGAATGGAAAGGAATGCAGAGGAATGGAATGGAATGGAGATAACGGAAGGGAGAGGCATAGAGGAGAGAGGAATCGAATGAAATGTAGACAAATGGAATGGAGAGGAATAGAATGGAAGAAATGGAATGGACAGGAATGGAATCTAATGGAGAGGACTACATTGCAGAGTAAATGTATGGAATGGAATGGAAAGGAATGGAATGAAAAGGAAAGGAATGGAGAGCAATGGAGAGGAATGAAATGCAATGGAGAGGACTGGAGTGGAATGGAATGGAAAGGAATGCAATGGAATTTAATGGTCTCGTGGGGAATGAAATGGAGAGAAATAGGTTGGATAGGAATTGAATGGAGAAAAATGGAATGCAATGGAATGGAATGGAGAGCTATGGATTGGAATGGAATGTAGTGGAGAGGAATGGAATAGAATCGAATGGAATGCAATGGAATGGAATGGAATAAAGTGGAATGAAATGGAGAAAATGGATTGGAGAGGAATGGACTGTAGAAGAATAGAATGGAATGGAGAGATATGGAGAGGAAAGGAAGGGACTGGAGAGGAATGCAATGGATTGGAATGCAATGGAATTGCATGGAATAAAGGGGAATGAAATGGAGAAAAATGGTTTGGAGAGGAATGGACTGGAGAGGAATGGAATGGAATGGAGAGATTTGGAATGGAATGGAATGGAATGTTATGGAGTATAATGAAATGGAGAGGAATGGAATGGAGAGGAACAGAATGGCATGGAATGTAAAAGAGAGTGCTGGAATGGAATGGAATAGAGTGGAATGCAGGGGAATGGAATGAAATTGAATGGAATGCAAAGTAATGGAAGGGAATGGAACAGAATGGAATGGAATAGAGAGATATGGAATATAAAGGAGAGGAATGGAATGGCGAGGAATGGAATGGCGAGTAATGGAATGGAATGAAATGGAATGGATTGGAGAGTAATGAAATGGAGTGGATTGGAATAGGATGGAATGGAATGGAGAGGAATTGAATGGAAAGGAATGGAATAGAAAGGAGAGGGACAGAATAGAATTGAGTGGTATGAAAATAAATGGAGTGGAATGGAATGTGAAAAAGAGGAACAGAATTGAATACAGGAGAATGGAATGGAAGGAATGGCAAGAAGATAAATGGAATCCAATGGAGAGGAATAAATTGGAGAGTAAAGGTATGGAATGGCAAGGAATGGAATGGAATGAAATGGAATGAAATGGAGAGAAAAGGAGTGGAATGGAATGGAAACGAATGCTATGGAATTTAATGGTCTCAAGGGGAATAAAATGAAGACTGATGGATTGAATAGGAATAGAAGGGAGAGGAATGGAATTGAATGGAGAGCAATGGCGAGGAACGGAATGTAATGGAGAGGAATGGAATGCAATTGAATGGAAAGGAATAAAGGGGAATGAAATGGAGAAAAATGGATTGGAGAGGGATGGAATGGAGAGGAATAGAATGGAATGGAAATGTATGAAATTGAATGAAATGGAATGGAATAGATAGGAATGGAATGTAGAGGAATTGAATGGAGAAAATGGAATGAAGAGGAAAGAAATGTAATGTAGAGAAATGGAGTGGAGAGGAATGGAATAGAGAAAATTGGAATGGAATGAAATGGAATAGAATAGAATTGGATTCAATTTAATGGAATGGAGAAAATGGAATGGAATGGAATGGAATGGAAAGGAAAGGATGGGAATGGAATGGAGATGAAGGGAATGGATGGGCACTAAATAGAGTGGAATGGAATGGATAGTAATAAAATAGCAAGAAATGGAATGGAGGGAAATGGAATGGAATGGAGAGGAATGGATTGGAGAGTAATGGAAAGGAATGCAGAGGAATAGAATGGAAATGAGTGGAATGCAGAGCAATAGAATAGAAATGAATGGAATGGAAAGGAATGGAATGGAATGGAATTCGATTTAATGGAATGGAGAAGAATGGAAACCAATGCAATCAAATGGAATGGAATGGAAAGGAGAGTTTGGGAATGGAATGGAGAAGAAGGGAATGGAGAGAAACTAAATGGAATGGAATGGAATGGAGAGTAATAAAATAGGGATAAAAGGAATAGAGGGGAATGGAAAGGAATGGAGAGGATAGGATTGTAGAGTAATGGAATGGAATACAGAGGAATAGAATGGAAAAGGATGGAATGAAATGGCATGGAGAGGAAAGAAAAGGATTAGAATGGAATGCAATAGAAAGGTAAGGGATAGAATGGATTGGAACATTGTGATTGCAATGGAATGGACTTGATGGGAATGGGGAGAAACAAAATAGGATGAAGATGAACTAAATTAAATGCAGAGGATTGAAATGGGAAGATGGAATGAAGAGGAATGGAATGGAAAGGAGTCGAATAGAATGGAGAGAATGGAATGGAAAGGAATCGAGAGAAGTGGAATTAAATGGAGTTGATTGGAACGGAATGAAATGGAATGTAGAGGAATGGAATGGAATTGACAGGAACGTATGGAATGGAATAGAGAGCAATGGAGAGGAACACAAAGTAATGGAGATGAATGGAATGGAATGGATAGAAGAGGAATAGAATGAAATTGTATAGAATGGTATGGAATGGAGTGCAATGGAATGGATGGAGAGGAATGGAATGTAAAGTAATGGAATGGAATGGAATCGAATAGAGAAGAATGAAGTGGAGAGGAGTGGAAGGGAGAAGAATGGAATAGCTTCGATGGAATGGAAAGGAATGTAAGAGAGAGTAATGGAATCGAATGGAACGCAGTGGAGTGGAGGGTAAAGGAATTAAATGGAACGGAATGAAGAAGAATAAAATGGTAAGGAGAAGAATGGAATGGAATGAATAGGCATGAAATTGAATGGATTTCATGGAACGGAAAGCAAAGAAATGGATAGGAATAGAATGGAGAGGAATTGAATGAGGGAATGGAATGGAATAGATTGCAAGGAATTTAACAGAGAGAAAAGGAAGGGAGAAGAAAGGAATGAAATGAAGTGGAATGGAATGGAGAGGAATGGAATGCAGAGGAATGGAAAGGAATGGATTGGAATGGAATGGAATGAAAAGGAATGCAAAAGAATGGAATGGAATGGAGATAAAAGAAGGGAGAGGAATTGAATGAAATGTAGACAAATGGAATGGAGAGGAATAGAATGGAAGAAATGGAATGGAATGGACAGGAATGGAATCTAATGGAGAGGAACAGATTGCAGAGTAAATGTATGGAATGGAATGGAAAGGAATGGAATGAAATGGAAAGGAATCAAGTGCAATGGAGAGGAATGTAATGTAATGGAGAGGAATGGAGTGGAATGGAACGGAAAGGAATGCAATGGAATTGAATAGTCTCAACGGGAATGAAATGGAGAGAAATGTATTGGATATGAATGGAATGGAGAGCGATGGTGAGGAACAGAATGGAATGGAGAGGAATGGAATGGAATGGAATGCAATTGAATGAAGAGGAATAAAGAGGAATGAAATAGAGAAAAATGGATTGGAGAGGAATTTAATAGAGAGGAAAGGAATGGATTGGAAAGGTATGAAATGGAATGGAATGGATAGGAATGGAATGTAGAGGAATTGAATGGAGAAAATGGAATGAAGAGGAACATAATGTAATGTAGAGAAATGGAGTGGACAGGAATGGAATAGAGAAAATTGGAATGGAATGGAATAGAATCGAATTGGATTAAATTTAATGGAATAGAGAAGAATGGAAAGTAATGCAATCGAATGGAATAGAAAGAATACAAAGGAAAGGATGGGACTGGAATGGAGATGAAGGCAATGGAGAGGCACTAAATGGAGTGGAATGGAATTGAAAGTAATAAAATAGCAAGAAATGGAATGGAGGGGAATGGAATGGAATGGAGGGAAATGGAATGGAATGGAGATGAATGAATTGAAGAAGAATGGAATGGAATGCAGAGGAATAGAATGGAAATGAATGTAATGGAATGGAGAGGAATGGAATGGAATGGAATAGAAAGTTGAGGGATAGAATGGGTTGGAATGGTATTATTGCAATGGAATGGAATGCAATTAATGGGAGTGGAGAGGAACTGAATGGGATGAAGTGTAATGGAATTGAATGCAGAGAATTGGAATGGAAGGAATGGAGTGAAGAGGAATGGAGTGGAATAGAGAGGGAAAGAATGGAGAGGAATGAAATGGAAATGAGAGGAATGGAATTAAGTGGTATGGATTGGAATGGAACATAATGGATTGGAGAGGATGAAATGGAATTGACTAGAATGTATGGAGTACAATGGAAAGCATGGAGAGGAATGTAATGTACTGGATATGAATGGAATGGAATGGAAAGGATAGGAGAGGAATAGAATGGAATGAAATGGAATGGTATGGAATGGAGAGCAATGAAATGGAATGAAGAGGTATGAAATGTAAAGTAATGGAATAGAATGGAATGCAATGAAGAGGAATGAAGTGGAGAGGAATAGAAGGGAGAGGAATGGAATAGCTTTGAATGGAATGGAAAGGAAAGAAAGAGAGAGTAATGGAATCAAATGGAATGCAATGGATTGGAGGGTAATGGAATTAAATGGAATGGAATGAAGAGGAATGGAATGGGGAAGAAGGGAATGGAATGGAATGAATGGGAATGGAGTTGAATGAAATTTAATGGAATGGAATGTAATAGAATGGATAAGAAAGGAATGAGAGGAATTGAAATAGGGAATGGAATGGAATGCAGTGGAATGCCAGGAATTTAATGGAGAGGAAAGGAAGGGAGACGAAAGGAATGGAATGAAATGGAATGGAATGGAGAGGAATGGGAATGGATTTGAATGGAATGGAGAGGAAAGGAAAGGAATGGATTGGAATGGAATAGAATGGAATGGAATGGAATGCAGAGGTATGGTATGGAATGGAGAGGAGATAAAAGAAGCGAGAGGCATGGAAAGGAGAGGAATCGAATGAAATGTAAATGAATGGAATGGAGAGGAATGGAATGCAAGGAGTGAAATGGATTGACGAAGAATGCAGTGGAGGGGAATAGAATGGAGAGACATGGAATGGAATGGAATGGAATGGAATGGAGACGATTGGAATAGAATGGAGAGGACTGGCATGGAGAGGAATTTAATGAAGGAAATGGAATGCAAAGGAATGGAATTCAATGGATTGGAAGGGATTGGAGAGGAATGGAATGGGGAGGAATAGAATGCAATGGACTGGAATGGAATGGAATACAATGGGATGGAATGGAGAGGAATGAAATGGAATGGATAGAAATAGAATGAAGGAGAATGTAATGGAGATGTATGGGATATAGAGGAATGGTATGGAATAAGAGGAATGGAATTCAGAGGAATAGAAGGGAGAGTAATGTAATGTAATGGATGGAATTGGAATGGAAAGGAATGCAATGGAATGAGTTGGAAGGGAATCGGAGGAATGTAATGCAATGGAATGGAATGTAGAGTAAAGTTATGCAAGGGAATGGAATGGAGAGTGATGGAATGGAAAGGAATGGAAAAGAATTGAGAAAAACGGGTGGGAGAAGAATGGAATGGAGAGATATGGAATTGAATGGAATGTAAAGGAATGCAATGATATAGAATGGAGTGGAATGCAATGGAATGGACAGTAATGTAATAGAATGGAGAGTAATGGAATGGAAGGGATAGGAATAGAAAGTAGTGGAATTGAATGGAAAAAAATGGAATGAAGAGGAAAGGAATGAAATACAGAAAATAGGAATGGAGAGGAATGGAATAGAGAAAATTGGAATGCAATGGAATGGAATGCAATGGAGTGGAATAGAATTCAATTTAATGGAATGAGAAGAATGGAAAGAAATGCTATTGAAGGGAATGGAAGGAAATTGAATGGATAAGGAGAGGTTGGGAATGGAATGGAGAGGAAGGGAATGGAGAGGAACTAAAAGGAATGGAATGGAGTGTAACAAAATGGGGAGAAATGGAATGGAGGGGAATGGAAATGAATGGAGAGGAAAAGATTGGAGAGGAATGGAAAGGAATACAGAGGAATAGAAAGGAAAGGAAGGGAATGGAGAGGAAAGAAATGGAATGGAGTGGAATAGAACTGAATTGATTTGAATTGAATGGAATGGATTAGAAAGGTAAGTGATAGAATGGATTGGAATGGTATGATTGCAGTGGAATGGAATGGATGGGAATGGAAAAGACCAGAATGGGATGAAGATGAACGAAATTGAATGAGGAGGATTGGAATGGAAGGAATAGAATGGATTGGAGAGGAATAGAATGGAAAGGAATGGAATGGAAAGGAATCTAGAGGAGTGGAATTAAATGGAATGGATTGGAATGGAAAGGAATGGAATGTAGAGGAATGGATTGGAATTGACTGGAATGTATGAAATGGAATGGACAGCATTGGAGAGGAATGTAATATAATGGAGAGGAATGGAATGGATATGAGAGGAATGGAAAGAAATGGTTTGGAATGGAGAGTAATGGAATTGATGGAGAGGATTGGAATGTAAAGTAATGGAATGGAAGGGAATCGAATGGAGTGGAATGAAGTAGAGAGGAGTGGAAGGGAGAAGAATGGAATAGCTTCGAATGGAATGGAAATGAATATAAGGGAGAGTAATGGAATCGAATGGAATGTGATGGAATGAAGGGTAATGGAATTAAATGGAATGAAATGAAGAGGAATGGAATGGAATGGAGAAGAATGGAATAGAATGAGTAGGAATTGAATTGAATGGATTTAATGGAATGAAATGCAAAGAGATGGATAGGAAAAGAATGGAGAGGAATTGAATGATGGAATGGAATGAAATGGAATGCACTGGAATGCCAGGAATTTAACAGAGAAAAAAGAAGGGAGAAGAAAGGAATGGAATGAAGTGGAATTTGAATGGAATGGAGAGGAATGGATTGGAATGGAATCCAATGGAATGGAATGGATAGGAATGGAGAGGAATGGAATGGAATAGAGATAAAGGGAGAGGCATGGAAGGGAGATGAATCAAATGAAATGTAGACAAATGGGAATGGAGAGGAATAGAATGCTAAGGAATGGAATGGAAGAAATGGAATGGACAGGAATGGAATCTAATGGAGAGGAATAAATTGGAGAGGAAAGTTAAGGAATGGTATGGAAAGGAAGGGAATGGAATGAAATGGAATGGAGAGCAATGGAGAGGAATGGAATGGAGAGGAATGGAATGGAAAGGAATGCAATGGAATAGAATGTTTTCTAGGGGAATAAAATGGAGAGAAATGGATTGGATAGGAATGGAAAGAAATTGAATGGAGAGCAATAGAGAGGAATGGAATGTAGTGGAGAGGAATAGAATGGAATGGATAAAAGGGGAATGAAATGGAGAAAAATGGATTGGAGAGGAATGGGATTGGAGAGGAATGGAATGGAATGGAGAGATATTGAATGTAATGGAATGCAGTGCTATGGAGAGTAATGGAACGGAGAGCACTGGAATGGAGAGGAATGGAATGGCACAGAATGTAAAAGAGAGTGATGGAATGGAATGGAATGGAATGGAGTGAAGGGGAATGGAATGAAATTGAATGGAATGCAGAGTAATGGAAGGGAATGGAATAGAAGGGAATGGAATACAGGGGTATGGAATATAAAGGGGAGGATTTGAGTGGTGAGGAATGGTTGGAATGCAGAGGAATAGAATGAAACAAATGGAATGGAATTGAATGGAGTGGAATGGAATGGGGAAGAATGGAATGGCGGGTAATGGAATGGAATGAAATGGAATGGAATGGATTGGAGAGTAACGAAATGGAGTGGATTGTGATGGGATGGAATGGGATGGAGAGGAATGGAATGGAAAGGAATGAAATACAAAGGACAGGGACAGAATAGAATTGATTGGCAAGGAAAGAAACGGAGTGGAATGGAATGGGAAAAAAAGGAATTGAATTGAATGCAGAGGAATGGAATGGACAGAAATGGAACCTAATGAAGAAGAATAGATTGGAGATTAAAGGTATGGAATAGAATGGAAAGAAATGGAATGGAATGGAGAGCAATGGAGAGGACTGGAATGTAGTGGAGAGAAATGGAGCGGAGTGGCATGCAAAGGAATGCAATGGAATTTAATGGTCTCAAGGGGAATAAAATGGAGAGAAATGGAATGGATAGGAATGGAAAGGAATGGAATGGAATGAGAGCATTGGAGAGAAACGGAATGTAAAGGAGAGAAATGGAGTGGAATGGAATGGAAAGGAATGCAATGGAATTTAATGGTCTCAAGGGGAATAAAATGGAGAGAAATGGAATGGATAGGAATAGAAAGGAAAGGAATTGAAAGGATTGGAATGGATGGAGAGCAGTGGAGAGGGATGGAGTGGAATGAACTGGAACGGAATGCAATTGAATGGAAGGCAATAAAGTGGAATGAAATGGATGAAAATAGATTGGAGAGGAATGGAATGGATTGGAAAGGTATGGAATGGAATAGAATGGAATGGAATGGAAAGGAATGGAATGGAATTGATAGGAATGGAATATATAGGAATTGAAATGAGAAAATGGAATGAAGAAGAAAGAAATGTAATGTAGAGAATTGGAGTGGAGAGGAATGGAATAGAGAAAATTGGAATGGAATGAAATGGAAAAGAATGGAATGGGATTCAATTTAATGGAATGGAGAAGATTGGAAAGTAATGTAATCGAATGGAATGGAAAGGAAAGGATGATAATGCAATGGAGAGAGAGGGAATAGAGAGGAACTAAATGGAGTGGAATGGAATGGATAGTAATAAAATAGTAAGAAATAGAATGGAGGGAAATGGAATGGAATGGAGAAGACTGGATTGGAGAGGAATGGAATGGAATGCAGAGGAATAGAATGGAAATGAATGGAATGGAATGGAGAGGAATTGAATGGAATAAAATAGAATGGAATGGAATAGAAAGGTGAGGGATAGAATGGATTGGAATGGTATAATTGCAATGGAATGGAATGGAATGGAACTGATGGGAGTGGAGAGGAACTGAATGGGATGAGGTGGAATGGAATTGAATGGAGAGAATTGGAATGGAAGGAATGCAATGAAGAGGAATGGAATGGAATGGTGAAGGAAAGAATGGAGAGGAATGGAATGGAGAGGAGTGGAATTAAACGGAATGGATTGGAATGGAACGTAATGGAATGGAGAGGAATGAAATGGAACTGACTCGAATGTATGGAGTACAATGGAGAGCAGTGGAGAGAAACGTAATGTACTGGAGAAGAATGAAATGGAATGGAATGGAATGGATAGGAGAGGAATAGAATGGAATGGAATGGTATGGAATGTAGAGCAGTGGAATGGAATGAAGAGGTATGGAATATGAAGAAATGGAATGGAATGGAATGCAATGGAAAGGAATGAAATGGAAAGGAAGAGAAGGGAGAGGAATGGAATAGCTTCGAATGTAATGGAAAGGAAAGTAAGGGAGAGAAATAGAATTGAAGGGAATGCAATGGATTCAGGGCAATGGAATTAAATAGAATGGAATGAAGAGGTATGGAATGGAGAAGAATGGAATGGAATGAATAGGAATAGAGTTGAATGAAATTTAATGGAATAGAATGCAATGGAATGGATAACAAAGGAATGAGAGGAATTGAATGAGGGAATGCAATGGAATGGAATACAGTGGAATGCAAGGAATTTAATGGAGATGAAAGGAAGGGAGAAGAAAAGAATGGAATGAAGTGGAATGGAATGGAGAGGAATGGAATGGATTTGAATAAAATGGAGAGGAATGGAAAGGAATGAATTGGAATGGAATAGAAAGGAATGGAATGGAATGGAATGCAGAGGAATGATATGGAATGGAATGGAGCAAAGGAAGGGAGAGGCATGGAAGGGAGACAAATTGAATGAAATGTAAACGAATAGCATGAAGAGGAGTGGAATGCAAGGAATGGAATGGATTGACAAAGAATGCAGTGGAGAGGAATAGAATGGAGAGACATGGAATGGAATGGAATGGAGATGATTGGAATGGAATGGAGAGGACTCGAATGGAGAGGAATTAAAAGAAGGAAATGGAATGCAAAGGAATGGAATGCTATGGATTGGAACGGATTGGAGAGGAATGGAATGGAGAGGAATAGAATGCAATGTACTGGAATGGAATGGAATGGGAGGAGAGGAATGAAATGGAATGGGTAGAAATAGAATTGAGGGGAACGGAATGGAGAGGTATGGGACAGAGAGGAATGGTATGGAATAAGAGGAATGGAATTCAGAGGAATAGAAGGGAAAAGAATAGAATGGAATGGAGAGAAATGGAATGGAAAGGAAAGGAATGCAATGAATTGGAATGGAATGCAATGGAATGGAATGGAGAGAAAGAGAATGGAAAGGAATGGAAAAGAATGGAGGAAAATGGGATGGAGAAGAATGGAATGGAGAGGTTTGGAATCGAATGGAATGGAAAGAAATGCAATGGAATGGAATCTAGGGGAATGCAATTGAATGGAAAGGAATGCAATGGATGGAGTGGAATGGAATGGAATGGATAGGAATAGAATGTAGTGGAATTGAATGGAGAAAATGGAATGAAGAGGAAAGGAATGAAATATAGAGAATTGGAATCAAGAGGAATGGACTAGAGAAAATTGGAATGACTTGGAATGGAATGGAAACGAATGTAATGGAATTCAATTTAATGGAATGGAGAAAAATGGAAAGTAATGCAATAAAATGGAATGGAATCAAATGGAATGGAAAAGGAGAGGTTGGGACTAGAAAGGGGAGGAAGGGAATGGAGAGGAACTAAATGGAGTGGAATGCATGGAGAGTAATAAAATGGGGAGAAATGGAATGAGGGGAATGGAAAGGAATGGAGAGGAATGGAATGGAATGCAGAGGGATAGAATGGAAAGGAATGGAATGGAATGGAATAGAATGGAGAGGAATGGAATGGAATGGAATGGAATAGAAAGGTAAGGGATAGAATGGATTGGAATGGTATGATTGGAATGGAATGGAATGGATGGGAATGGAGAGGAGCGTAATGGGATATAGACAAACGAAATTGAATGGAGAGGATTGGAATGGAAGGAAAGGAATGAATAGGAAGGGAATGGAATAGAGAGGAATGGAATGCAAAGGAATCGAGAGGAGTGGAATTAAATGGAATGGATAAGAATGGGATGGAATACAATGTAGAGGAATGGAATAGAATTGACTGGAATATGTGGAATGGACAGTATTGGAGAGGAACGTAAAGTAATGGAGACGAATGGAATGGAATGAATAGCAGAGGAATAGAATGGAATGGAATAAAATGGTATGGAATGGAGAGCAATTGAATGGATGGAGAGGAATGGAATGTAAAGTAATTGAATGGAATGGAATTGAATGGGGGGAATGAAGTGGAGAGTAGTGGAAGGGGGAGGAATGGAATACCTTCTAATGGAATGGAAAGGATGTAAGGGAGAGTAATGAAATCGAATGGAATGCAATGGAGTGGCAGGTAATGGAATTAAATGGAATGGAATGAAGAGGAATGGAATGGAATGGAGAAGAATGGAATAGAACGAATAGGAATGGAATTGAACGGATTTAATGGAATGGAATGCAAAGAGATGGATAGGAGTAGAACGGAGAGGAATTAGATGAGGGAGTGGAATGGAATGCAATGGTGCAAGGTATATAATGGAGAGAAAAGGAAGGGAGAAGAAAGGAATGGAATGAAGTGGAATGGAATGGAGACAAAAGGAAAAGAATAGAATGGAATGGAAAGAAAAGGAATGGAATGGAATGGAGTAGAGATATAGGAAGGTAGAGACATGGAAGGGAGAGGAATCAAATGAAATGTAGACGAACGAAATGAAGAGGAATGGAAAGAATTGAGAGCAAGGGAATGGAGAGTAATAGAATGGAGAGGAAAGAAAAGGAATGGAATGGAAAGGAGAGGAATGGAATGGAAGGGGAGAAAAGGAATGTATAGGAATTGAATGGAGAATAATGGAATGGAGAGGAATGCTTTGAAATGTAGAAGAATGGATTGGAGAGTAAAGGAATGGAACAGAATTTTTTTTATTCTTTAATTAATATTTTTTATTATGGTTTTGTGGGGTACAGTTAAGTGTTAGGTGTACAATTACGTTTTATTCAGGCACCCTTGGATAAGAGGTGTTTCCCCATCCCCAGACAGATAAATGCTACTGTTAATCCCATCCCCTTCCCCCCCCATAGTTTTCCAGTACCACCAGACGTTTTCTTATAGTATTACATTGAATGTTCAAGGTCCATTATATGAGTGAGAACATGTGATACTCAGATCTTTGTTTCTGTGAGAGGTCACTCAGTATTATAGACTCTAGTCCCATCCAGGTTGCTGCGAAATTCATGATTTTGTTTTTTTTTATGGCTGCATAGTATTCCATCGTGTCTATGTACCACATTTTTAAAATCCAGTCCTCTTTTGATGGGCAGCATGGTTGCTTCCAGGTTCTTGCTATTATGAACAACGCTGCGATAAACATACATGTGCAAGTATCTTTTTTATACAGTGATTTGTGTTCTTCAGGGTATATTCCCAGTAGGGGGATTGCAGGGTCATATGTAAGGTCAATTTTTAGAACTTTTAGGAATCGCCACACTGCTTTACAGAGATTGCACTAGTTTACACTCCCACCAACAGTGTAGAAGTGTTCCCTTTTCACCACACCTTCTCCAGCAGCTGTTATTTTTTGTTGTTGATAATGGCCATTCTGACTGGAGTTAGGTAGTATCTCAGTGTGGTTTTGATTTGCATCTCCCTGATGATTAGTGAGGTTGAGCATTTCTTCATGTGTAGTTGGCTGCTCGGATGTCTTCTTTTGTGAAGTGTCTGTTCATATCTTTTGCCCATTTTATAATGGGGTTGTTGTTTTCTTTTCAGCATGTTTGAGTTCTTTGTAGATCCAGGATGTGAAGCCTTTGTCAGACCTGGAGTTGTCAAATCCTTTTTCCCAGTCTGTAGGCTGTCTGCCTGCTCTCTTGTTGGTTTCTTTGGCTTTGCAGAAGCTTGTCAGTTTAATGAGGTCCCACTTGTCTATCTTCTCTCTTATGACCTGTGGGTTTTGGGTTTTGTTCAGGAATTGGATGCCAGTTCCGATTTCCATGAGGGTATTTCCTTCATTTTCTAAGGTTCTTATGGTTTGAGGTTTTACATTTAGGTCTCTGATCCATTTGGAGTTAACCTTTGTGCATGGGGATAGATAGGGGTCCTGTTTCAATCTTCTGCATGTGGTCAGCCAGTTTTCCCAGCACTGTTTACTGAATAGGTTCTCCTCTCCCCAGTGGAAGGTGGTGGAGGCTTTGTCAAAGATGAGTTGGTTGAGAAATTGAGGTTTTGCTTCTGGAATCTCAATTCTATTCCATTGATCTATATGCCTGTTCCTATACAAATACCAAGCTGTTTTGATGATGGTAGTTTTATAGAAAAGTTTGAAGTCTGGTAATGTGATACCACCTGCTATGTTTTTTTTTTTTTTGCTGAGGATTGTTCTGGCTATTCTTGGACGTTTGTGTTTCCATATGAATTCCTGCATTGTTTTTTCTAGGTCTGAGAAGAATATTGCTGGTAATTTGATGGGTATTGCATTGAATTTGTGGATTGACTTAGGTAAGATGGACATCTTCACAATATTGATTCTTCCAATTCATGAGCATGGGATATTTTTCCACTTGTTTGTGTCATCTTTAATTTCTTTGAGCAATGTTTTGTAATTTTCATTGTAAAGGTCTTTCACATCTCTGGTTAGGAAGATACCAAGGTATTTCATTTTTTTTTGGCTATTGTGAATGGAATTGTGTTTTTTATTTGGGTTTCTGTTTGTTTATTATTGGTATAGAGAAATGCGATTGCCTTTGTACGTTTATTTTGTATCCTGTGACTTTGCCAAAGGCCTTTATCAATGTAAGGAGACTTTTGACAGATTCTCTTGGGTTTTCAAGGTACACAATTATATCATCTGCAAAGAGAGATAACTTGACTTCCTCTTTTCCTATTTGGATATCTCTGATTGCGTCCACTTCTCTGACGGCTCTAGCCAGGACTTCCAATACTATGTTGAACAAGAAGAGTGAGAGTGGACATCCTTGTCTAGTTCCAGTTTCCAGGGGAATTGGTTCCAATTTTTGTCCATTTAGGAGTATGCCGGCTGTGGGTTTCTCATAGATGGCTTTTACTATTTTGAGGTATGTTCCCTGTATGCCTAGATGTTCAAGGGTTTTTATCAAGAACTGGTGCTGGATTTTATCAAAAGCTTTTTCTGCATCTAATGATATGATCATGTGGTTTTTGTTTTGACATCTGTTGATGTATTTAATTACATTTATGGTTTTACGAATGTTGAACCAGCCTTGCATCCCAGGAATGAAGCCTACTTGGTCATGGTGGATGATTTTTGAGATGTATTGCTATATCCGGTTTGCTAGGATCTTGTTGAGAATTTTAGCATTCATGTTCATCAAAGATATTAACCTGTAATTCTCTTTCTTTGTTGGATCTTTACCTGACTTGGGTATCAATGTGATGTTGGTTTTGTAAAATGATTTGGGGAGCATTCCACCTTTTTCAATCGCCTGGAATACCTTCAGTAGAATTGGTATCAGCTCCTCCTTAAATGTCTTGTAGAATTCTGCTGGAAAGCTATCTGGGCCAGGGCTTTTTTTTGTAGGAAGTTTTCTTATTACGTAGTCGATTTTCTTGATTGTTATTGCTCTATTTAGAGTCTCGATTTCTTCTTGTTCCAACCTAGGTAGGTTGTGTGATGTCAGAAAGTCCTCCATTTCCTTAAGGTTTTCAAGTTTGTTTCCATACAAGTGTACGTAGTAGTCTCTAATGATCTTTTGTTTTTCTTCAGGGTCAGATGTGACTTCATCTTTTTTGTTTCTGATTGTGCTTATTTATTTTTTTCTTGGTCAGTCTGGCTAGTGTACCATCAATCTTGTATATCCTTTCAAAGAACCAGCTTTTTGTTTCATTGTTTTTTTTTTGTATTATCTTTTTGTCTTCCATGTCCTGGATTTGGGCTTTTATTTTGGTGATTTTCCTACAAAAAAATCAGGGTTTTTGTGGTCTTGCTTTTCCAACTTCTTTAGGTGGCTTGTTAGGTTGTGAATTTCTGTTCCTTCCATTTTCTTTATGTGTGTTTGTAGGGATATAAATTCCCCTCTTACTACAGCTTTCAGGGCATCCCAGAGATTTTGGTAAGATGTTTCTTCATTTTCATTTGTTTCCAGGTATCTTTTGATCTCTGTTTTGATTTCATCATTGACCCAGGAGTTGTTTAGCATCATGCTGTTTAGTGTCCATGTCTTTGTGGGTTTTGGGGGTCTTTGTTGGTATCAATGTTTATTTTCATTCCACTGTGGTCTGAGAAGGTGCATGGTAGAATTTCAGTCCTTTTAAATTTGCTTATGCTTGATTTGTGTCCAATTATGTGATCAATCTTAGAATATGTTCCATGTGGTGATGAGTAGAATGTGTATTCTGTGCTCTTTGGATGGAGTGTTCTGTAGATATCAATTAAGTCCATTTGTTCCAAAGTCAGATTGAGGTTCCGGATCTCCTTGCTGATTTTTTGTCCTGATGATCTGTCTAGGGTTGTGAGTGGGGTATTAAAGTCCCCAGTTATGATGGTGTTAGAGTCAATATCTTTCTTCAGTTTTCCTAGAAGTTGCTTTATGAAAGTTGGCTCCCCTATGTTGGGTGCATATATGTTTAGGATAGATATTTCTTGTTGATGGATTGAGCCTTTTATCATTGTGTAGTGGCCTTCTGTATCTTTTTTGATTTTTATTAGCTTTAAGGGTATTTTGTCTGAAATTAAGATTGCTGCTTCTCCTTTCTTTTGTATTCCGTTTGCTTGAAAGTTTGTTTCCCATCCTCTTACTGTGAGTCTGTGGGTGTCCTTTTTTAGTGAGGTGAGTCTCTTGAGGCAATAGATTGTTGCCTGATGATATTTTATCCATTTTGCCAATCTATGTCTTTTCAGTGGTGCATTTAGTCCATTCACATTTAGGCTAATAATTGAAATGCAAGAGTTGATCCCTGTCATAATGTTCTTACAGAGTTGTTCCTGTTTGTTTGTTGTCTTTCTTTGGGTTTTGGAGTTGGTTCCTGTGTGTTTTTAATCTTTTGCCTGTACTCTTGTGAAGACTGTTGTTCTTTTTTCTTTTTCTTCTGTGTTCAGTACTTTCTTAAGTGTTTCTTGTAGGTGGTCTGGTGGCAGTGTAGGTTCTTAGGGATTGGATATCTGGAAAAGATTTCAATTCTCCCTCTCTAATGAAGCTTAGTTTGGCTGGGTAGGTTATTCTTGGTTGAAATTTTTTCTCTTTTAGAATTTTGAAGATAGGGCTCCAGGCTCTCCTAGCCTGAAGGTTTTCTGTGGATAAATCTGCTGCTATTCTAATTGATTTTCCCTAGTAGGTAGTCTGGCCTTTTTCTCTTGCTGCCTTTAGGATTTTTTCTTTTATAGCTACTTTGTTTAGGTGAATTATTATGTGTCTGGGAGTTGGTCTTCTCATTTGTTGTCTTGCAGGGGTTCTCTGAATCTCTTGTGTTTGAATTTTTTCATCCTTGATGAGATGAGGGAAGTTTTCTTGAATGATTTCATGAAATGTTTGTTCCAATGTGGCTTCTGTTTCTCTCTCTGCCTCAGGAAGCCCAATTACTCTTAGGTTTGGTCTCTTGAAGTGACCATTCATCTCTTGCAGGTTTTGTTCTGTCTTTTGAGCTTCTTTTCTATGCTTTTGACAGTTTGGGTTATTTCTGTGTTTTGGTCTTCGAGCTCTGAGATCCTTTCTTCTGCTTGGCTGATTCTGCTTTCCATGCTTATTAGTCTGTTGTTCATTTCCATCACAGTATTCTTTACTGCTGTCATTTCTGACATCAGCTCCTTCCTGTTTCTCTCTTGTCTCTCCTCAATTTTTTAAATTCTCTCCATTAATGTCTTGATGTCTGGGTTTATTTCATGTAACCAGTCATTCTGGGGGCTCTTCATTGTTTGTGCTCCAGAATCTGTTTTCTCATTGTCTGATCTCCCAGGGGTCTGTGTGAGGCCTATATTCTTCTTTTGGTTTTTCTTCATTTGTGCAGTTTTCCCCCTCTCTACTTTTTCCTTCCCTCCACGTCACTGTCTTCTTTAATTCTGTTATTCAGGGGTAAAGGGATTGGTTTTGCTGCTGTTTGTTCAATCTCCTATTCTTTATGTATGCCCTCTTCCTTTGTTCAATTCTGGAGTTGCACTGTAGGTTGGGGTGGTCCTTTTTGCAGTTTTGAGATTTACGTAAGGGGGGAGCTGTGTTTCAAAACCTATCTGCAGGTCCTGGTATTCGCTGACAGGTGTGTGGATAATCTGGAGCCCACTTTCCACTGCCTTGGAGTCTGTCCGTGCAGTGGGGCTGTAGGTTTTCTCCCTGAAATAAAATGTGGTTAACAGAGGGGAGAGAATGGAGCAGACAATGGGTTGAAGAGGGGGGGGAGAGATAGAGGAGTAAGGGGGAAAACAAATGAGTGTGCCAACAACTAGAGAGAGGCCTATACTGAAACAGATAAAAACAATAGACTACAGCTACAGATGAACCAACTCTCATACAAAAAATATAAAAAATAAAATATACAGTGATGCTAGCATTCAAGCTAACCAGCCACCTTATTAGTGTGCTGTTCCTCTATACAAAGATATGGTTTACAGTGAGAAGAAAAGGAAGAGAAAAAAGGGAACAATATAGTAGGAATAGAATTAAGTCATTAAACTAACATCATCTATGAAACACACTCTGAGACATTTCGTTTAAGTCCAATTTCCTTTCAGCTCTGATTTCTAGCTTTCTTTTCAAGCTGGTAAATTAGTTTGCAGTTAGGGTCAGTTGCCCCTGGTCTGCTGTGAAGGACAGTTCAGATCACTCTCCATTCACCACTCTGGCCTATGTCTTTATCAAGCTTGTTTCTCCCATTTTGGTGTTGTTACCTTGAATCGCCAGCAGGTGGTGCTATCTCAGCTGCTCGCCCCAGAGAGGGCGGGGCAAACAGGAACGGCAAAGGCTGAAGATAGCTGCCTGCCTCAGGGCAGACAGCCGGAGACCCACGGCAGGCAGGACGTCCTGGTCGCAGGAGAGGTTTCAGTGATCCCAGCAGATCTTCCCTGGATGGGCCTGAAGGACTGAAGTGGATCGCCTCCGGCCCAGGTGATGTGATGTGCTATGGCTGTGGCGGCAGCAGCAGCGAGGGGGGTGCCGCAGTGGTGGCACCGTTTGCGCTGCAGTGACTGTCCAGTGGCAATGGCCCAGCTCCATATGAAGAGCAGGCTGTGATGTTGGGGTCCGTAGCCCCCCGGGTGAGAGTCAGAGGCCCACTGCAGCTCTCCTTTGCAGAGGGTTTCACAGACCCAGTTGCCCTGTCGCCATCTTGCCGCTTCTCCCATCTGGAATAGAATTTAATGGAAAGGAGAGGAATGGAATGGAGATTAATGGAATTGAATGAAGAGGAATTTATTAGAAAGTAATGGAATGGAATTGAATGAAATGGAAGGGAGGGGAATGGAATGGAGAGGAATGGAATGGAAAGGAATGCAATAGGAGAGGAATAGCCGGGCTTGGTGGCTCAGCCTGTAATCCCGTGCCTTTGGGAGGCTGAGGTGAGTGGATTGTCTGAACCCACAGTTTCGAGACCCACATGGGCAGGCGAGACCTCCTCTCTATAATACATCAAAAAATTAGCTGGGCATGGTAGTGCATGACTGTAATTTCGGCTACTCAGAAGACTGAGGTGAAAGGATCACCAGAGCCCAGCAGGGCAATGCTGCAGTGGCCGGGAGCAGCCACTACACTCCAGTCTGGGGAACAAAGTGAGACTCCAACTCAAAAAAAAAAAAAAAGAGGAATAGAATGGAATGGATTGATATGAAAAGAAAAGGAGTGGAATGGAATGGGATAAAGAGGAATGGAATTGAATGCAGAGGAAAGGAATGGAAGAAATGCAATGGACAGGAATGGAATCTATGGAGAGGAAAAGATTTGAGAGGAAAGGTGTGGAATGGAACGGTAAGGAATGGAATGGAATGGAGAGCAATGGTGAAAATTGGAATGTAAGGGAGAGGAATGGAGTGGAATAGAATGGAAAGGAATGCAATAGAATTGAATGGTCTCAAGGGGAATGAAACGGATAGAAATGGATTGGATAAGAATGGAATGGAGAGGAATGGAATGGAATGCCATAGAAGGGAATGGAATGGAATGGAATAGATTGGAAAGCAATGGAATGGAATGGTGTGGAATGGAGAGCAGTGGAGACGAACGGAGTGTAATGGAGAGGAATGAAATGGAATGCAATGGAATGGAATGGAATAAAGGGAAAAGAAATTGAGAAAAATGGATTGGAGAAGAATGGAATGGAGAGGAATGGAATGGAATGGAGAGGAATGGAATGGAATGGAGAGGAATAGAATGAAATGGAATGGAGAGGAATGGAATGGAATGCAGAGGAATAGAATGGAATGGGATGGAATGGAATGGAATGGACAGGAATGGGTTGGAATGGAATGGAATAGAAAGGTGAGGGATAGAAAGTATTGGAATGGTATGATTGCAATGGAATGGAATGGAATGGAATAGATGGGAATGGAGAGGAATCGGATGAAGAAGAATGAAATTGAACGGAGATAATTTTAATGGAAGAAATGAAAATAAGAGGAATGGAATGAAAAGGAGAAGAATAGAATGGAGAGGTATGGAATGGAATGGAATGGAATCGAGAGGAGTGAAATTAGTGGAATGGATTGGAATGGAACGGAAAGGAATGTAGAGGAATGGGATGGAATTGAATGGAATGTATGGAATAGAATGAGAGCAATGTAAAGGAACGTAATGTAAAGGACAGGAATGGAATGGAATGAATAGGAGAGAAATACAATGGAATGGAATAGAATGGTATGGAATGGAGAGCAATGGAATGGATGGAGAGGAATGGAATGTCAATTAATGGAATAGATTGGAATGGAATGGAGAGGAATGAAGTGGAGAGAAATGGAAAGGAGAGGAATGGAGTAGCTTCGAATGGAATGGAAAGGAATGTGAGGGAGAGTAATGGAATCGAATTGAATGCAATGGAGTCAGGGGTGATGGAAAAATGAAATAGAATGAAGAGGAATGGAATGGAAGAAGAATGGAATGGATGTCATGGAATGGAATGCAATGAAATTGATAGAAATAGAATGGAGAGGAATTGAAAGAGGGAATAGAATGGAATGCAAGGAATTTAATGGAGAGGAAAGGATGGGAGAAGAAAGGAAAGGAATGAAGTGGACTGGAATGAAAAGGAAAGGAATGAATTTGAATGGAATGGAGAGGAGTGGAAAGGAAAGGAATGGAATGGAATAGAATTAAATGGAATGGAAAGGAATGGAGAGCAATGGAATGGAATGGAATGGAGTGGAGATAAAGGAAGGGTGAGGCATGGAAGGGAGAGGAATCAAATGAAATATAGACGAATGGAATAGAGAGGAAAGGAATGCAAAGGAAGGGAATGTAAGGAATGGAATGGACAGGAATGGAATCAAATGGAGAGGAATAGATTGGAGAAGAAAGGTATGGAATGGAATGGAGAGCAATGGAGAAGAATGTAATGGAATGGAGTGGAATAGAATGGAAAGGAAAGCAATGGAATTGAATAGTCTCAAGGGGAAAGAAATGGAGAGAAATGGATTGGATAGGAATGGAATGGAGAGGAATGGAATGGAATGGAAGGGAATGGAATGGAATGGAATAGAATGAATTGGAATGGAAAGGAGCGCAATGGAGAGGAATGGAATGTAATGGAGAGGAATGGAATGCAATGTAATGGAATGGAATAAAGGGGAATGAAATGAAGAAAAATGGATTGGAGAGGAATGGAATGGAGAGGAATGAAATAGAATGGAGTGTTATGGAATGCAATGGAATGGAATGGAATGGAGAGGAATAGAATGGAGAGGAATGGAAAGGAGAGGAATGGAATGGCATGGAATGTAAAAGAGAGTGATGGAATGGAATGGAATAGAATGGAGGGCAGGGGAATGGAATGAAATTGAATGGAATGGAGAGTAAAGGAAGGGAATGGTTCAGAATGAAATGGAATAGAGAGGTATGGAATATAAAGGAGAGGAATAAAATGGTGAGGAATGGTTGGAATGCAGAGGAATAGAATGGAAAAATGGAATGGAATGGGATGGAGAGGATTGGAATGGAGAAAAATGGAATGGCGAGTAATGGAAGAAAATGGAGTGGAATGGAAAGTAATGGATTTGAGTGGATTGGAATGGAATGGAGAGGAATGGGATGGAAAGGAATGGAATAGAAAGAAGAGGGACAGAATGAAATTGATTGGTATGAAAAGAAATGGAATGGGATAAAGAGGAACCGAATTGAATGCATAGGAATAGAATGGATGGAATGGAATGAACACAAATGGAATCTAATGGAAAGGAATAGATTGGAGAGTAAAGGTATTGGATGGAATGTAAAGGAATGGAATGAAATGGAATGGAATGGAGAGCAATGGAGAGGAATGGAATGCATTGGAGAGAAATGGAATGGAATGGAAAGGAATGCAATGGAATTTAATGGTCTCAAAGGGAATGAAATGGAGAGAAATGGATTGGATAGAAATGAAATGGAGAGGAATGGAATGGAAAGGAATGGAATTGAATAGAATGGAATAGAGAGCAATGGAGGAAACAAAATCGAGAGCAATGGAGAGGAAGGGAATGGAATGGAATGGAGAGGAATGGAATAGAATGGAATGGAATGCAATGCAATGCAATTGAATGGAATGGAATAAAGGGGAATGAAACGGAGAAAAATGGATTGGAGAGGAACAGAACGGAGAGGAATGGAATGGAGAGGACTGGAATGGAGAGGATTAAATTGGAGAGGAATGGAATGGAGAGGAATGGAATAGAATGGAAAGGAATGCAATAGAATGGAATCAAGAGGAATGCAATGGAAAGGACTGGAGAACAAGGGAATGGAGAGGAATGCAATGGAATGTAGAGGAATGGATTGGAAAGTAAAGGAATGGAATTGAATGGAATGGAAAGGAGAGGAATGCAATGGAGAGGAATGGATTTGAAAGAAGAGGAATTGATTGGAGAGTAATTGAATGGAATTGAATGGAATAGAAGGGAGGGGAATGCAATGGAGTGAAATTAAATGGAAAGGAATGGAATAGAAAGGGGAGGGATAGAATGGAATGGATTAGTATGAAAAGAAATGGAGTGCAGTGGAATCGAATATAGAGGAACAGAATTGAATGCAGAAGAATGGAATGGAAGAAATGGAATGGACAGGAATGGAAGCTAATGGAGAAGAATAGATTGGACAGGAAAGATATGGAATGGAATGGAATGGAGAACAATGGAGAGGAATGGAATGGAGAGGAATAGAGTGGAATGGAATGGAAAGGAATGCAATGTAATTGAATGGTCTCAAGGGGAATAAAATAGAGAGAAATGGATTGGATAGGAATGGAGTGGAGAGGAATGGAATGGAATGGTATTGAACAGAATGGAAACGAATGGAATGGAATGGAATGGAGAGCAATGGACAGGAATGGAATGGAATGGAGAGGATTGGAATGGAATGGAATGGAATGCAACGGAATGCAATGGAATAGAATAAAGGGGAATGAAATGGAGAAAAATGGATTAGGGAAGAATTGAATGGAGAGGAATGCAATGGAATAAAGAGGTATGGAATGGAATGGAATTCAATGGACAGTAATGGAATGGAGAGAAATGGAATGGAGAGGAATGGAATGGCATGGAATATAGAAGACTGATGGAATGGAATGGAATAGAATGGAGTGCAGGGGAATTGAATGGAATGCAAAGTAATGCAAGGGAATGGAACAGAATGGTAGGGAATAGAGAGGTATGGAATATAAAGGAGAGTAAAGGAATGAAATGGAGAATATTGGAAGGAATGGAATGGAGAGGACTGGAATGGAAAGGATTAAAATGGAGAAGAATGGAAATGAGAGGGATAGAATGAAAGGCAGAAGAATAGAAAAGAAAGGAATGCAATAGAATGGAAGTGAGAGGAATGCAATGGAAAGGAATGTAAAGTTTGGAAAGCAAGCGAATGGAGAGGAATAGAATTGAAAGGAGAGGAATGAAATGGATGGAGAGAAATGGAATGCATAGGAATTGAATAGAGCAGAATGGAATGCGAGGAATGCAGTGGAAGGTAGAGGAATGGACTGGAGAGTAAAGGAATGGAATTGAATGGAATGGAGGGGAATGGAATGGGGTGGAATGGAAAGGAACAGAGTTGAATGGAATGGAGAGGGTGGAATGCAGAGTAATGGAATAAAATGGAATGGAATTCAATTTAATGGAATGGAGGGGAAGTAATGCAATGGAATGGGATGGAAAGGAGAGGATGGGAATGGAATGGAGAGGGTTATGGAATATAAAGGAGATTAATGGAATGGAATGGAGAAGAATGGATGGAATGGAAAGGAATGGAATCAAATCGAATGCAATGGAATTGATAGGATAGGAATGGAGAGGAATTGAATGAGGAAATAGAATGAAATGGAATAGAATACAATGGAATTTAATAGCGAGGAAAGAAATGGAGAAGAATGAAATGAAATGAAGAGGAATGGGATGGATTTGAGTGAAATTGATGTGAATGGATTGGCAAAGAATGGAAAGGAAGAGGATGAAATGGACTGGAATGGAATGGAAAGAAATGCAATGGAGATGAATGGAATGGAATGGAAGGGAGAAGAATAGAAGTGAGAGGCATGGAAGGGAGAGGATTGGAATGGAATTGAGAGGAATGTAATTGAGAAGAAGGTAATGGAAAGGAATGGATTGGAATTGATTAGAGAGGAATCGAATGGAGAGAAATGGAATGGAATACAATGGAATGGAATTGAGCCGAATGGAATGGAATGGTAAGAATGGAAGGACGAGTGATGGAATCAAATCTAGAGGAATGGAAAGGAATTGATTGGAGGAGAACGAAAAAGCATGGAAGGGACAACAATGGAATTATATGAAACAGAATGGAATGTAATGGAGCGGAATGATTTGGAGAGGAATGAAATGCAGAGGATTGGAATGGAACTGAACACAATGCACTGAAATGTAAAGGAGAGGAATGGAATGGAGACAAAAGGAATGGAGTGGAGAGTAATGTATTGGAGAGGTATCGAATGGATTCGAATGGGACTGAGAGGATTGTATTGTAAAGGAGAGTAATGTATGGGAGAGGAAAGGAAAGGAATGGAGAGGATTGGAATGGAGAGTAATGGAATGGAGAGAAAAAGAAAAACAGAGGATTGGAAAGTAATGGAGAGAAATGGAATGGAGAGGACTGGAATGGAATGGAGAGGACTGGAATGGAGAGGAATTTAATGAAGTAAATGGAATGCAAAGGAATGAAATGCAATGGAATGGAATGGATTAAAGAGGAATGGAATGGAGAGGAATGAATGTAATGGACTGCAATGGAGAGGAATGGAATGCAATGAAATGGAATGGAGAGGAACGAAATGGAAGGGGTAAAAATAGAATGGAGGGGAATGGAATGGAGAGGTATGGAATGGAGAGGAATGTTATGGAAAAAGAGGAATGGAATTCAGACGTATAGAAGGGAGAGGAATGGAATATAATGGAGAGAAATGGAATGGAAAGCAAAGAACTAGAATGAATTGGAATGGAAACGGGAGGAATGAAATGCAATGGAATGGAATGGAGAGGAAAGGAATGCAATGGAATGGAATGGAGAGTGATGAAATGCAAAGGAATGGAAAAAATGGAGAAGAATAGGAGGGAGAAGAATGGTATGGAGAGGTCTGGAATCAAATGGAATGGAAAGGAATGCAATGAAATGGATGAATTAAAATGCAATGGAAGAGAATGGAATGGATAGGAATGGAATGTAGAATAATTCAATGGAGAAAATGGAATGAAAAGGAAATGAATGTAATGTAGAGAAATGGAATGGAGAAGAATGGAATAGGGAAAATTGGAATGGAATGGAAACAAATGGAATGGAATACAATGGAATGCAATTCAATTTAATAAAATGGAGAAGAATGAAAAGTAATGCAGTCGAATGGAAAGAATGGAATGGAAAGGAGAGGATGGGAATGGAATGGAGAGAAGGGAATGGAGAGAAACTAAATGCAGTGGAATGGAATGGAGAGTAATAAAATAGGGAAAAAGGAAATGGAGGGGAATGGAATAGATTGGAGAGGAATGGAATGGAAAGGAATGGAATGGAATGCATAGGAATGGAATTGAATGGAATGGAATGGAGTGGAATGGAATGGAATGGAGGGGAATGAAATGAAATGGAATGGAATGGAATAGATGGGAATGGAGAGGAATGGGATGAAGAAGAATGAAATAGAATGCAGAGAATTTCAATGGACGGAATGGAATTGAGGAATGGAATGGAAAGGAGAAGAATAGAATGAGGAGGTATGGAATGGAATGGAATCGAGAGGAGTGGAATTAAGTGGAATGGATTGGAATGGAATGGCATGAAATGGAATGGAATGGAATGGAATAGATGGGAATGGAGAGGAATGGGTTGAAGAAGAATGAAATAGAGTGGAGAGAATTTCAATGTATGGAATGGAATTAAGAGGAATGGAATGGAAAGGAGAAGAATAGAATGAGGAGGTATGGAATGGAATGGAATCGAGAGGAGTGGAATTAAGTGGAATGGATTGGAATGGAATGTAGCGGAATGGAATGCAATTGAATGGAATGTATGGAATGGAATGAGAACAATGGAAGGAACGTAATGTAAAGGACAGGAATGGAATGGATAGGAGAGAAATAGAATGATATGGAATGGAGAGCAATGGAATGGATGGAGAGGAATGGAATGTAAACTAATGGAATAGAATGGAATGGAGAGGAATAAAGTGCAGAGGAATGGAAGGGAGAGGAATGAAATAGCTTCCAATGGAATGGAAAGGAATGTGAGGGAGAGTAATGGAATCGGATTGAATGCAATGGAGTTGAAGGTAATGGAATTAAATGAAGTAGAATGAAGAGGAATGGAATGGAATGGGGAAGAATGGAATGGAATGGATGTCATGGAATGTAATGCAATGAAATTGATTAGAATGTAGAGGAATTGAAAGAGGGAATGGAATGGAATGGAATGGAATGCAAGGAATTTAATAGAGAGGAAAGGATGGGAGAAGAAAGGAAAGGAATGAAGTGGACCGGAATGGAGAGGAAGGGAATAATTTGAATGGAATGGAGAGGAGTGGAAAGGAATGAATTGGAATGGAATAGAATGAAATGGAATGGAAAAGAATGGAGAGCAATGGAATGGAATGGAATGGAGATAAAGGAAGGGTGAGGCATAGAAGGGAGAAGAATCGAATGAAATATAGACGAATGGAATGGAGAGGAATGTAATGCAAAGGAAGGGAATGGAAGGAATGGAATGGACAGGAATGGAATCTAATGGAGAGGAATAGATTGGAGAAGAAAGGTATGGAATGGAATGGAAAGGAATGGAATGAAAAGGAATGGAATGGAGAGCAATGGAGAGGAAAGGAATGGAATGGAGTGGAATAGAATGGAAAGGAAAACAATGGAATTGAAAGGTCTCAAGAGGAAAGAAATGGAGAGAAATGGATTGGATAGGAATGGAATGGAGAAGAATGGAATGGAATGAATTGGAATGGAAAGGAGAGCAATGGAGAGGATCGGAATGGAATGGAGAGGAATGAAATGCAATGGAATAAAGGGGAATGAAATGAAGAAAAATGGATTGGAGAGGAATGGAATGGAGAGGAATGAAATGGAATGGAGAGTTATGGAATGCAACGGAATGGAATGCAATGGAGAGGAATAGAATGGGGAGGAATGGAATGGCATGGAATGTAAAAGAGAGTGATGGAATGGAATGGAATAGAATGGAGTGCAGGGGAATGGAATAAAATGGAATGGAATGGAGAGTAAAGGAAGGGAATGGAACAATGGAATGGAATAGAGAGGTATGGAATATAAAGGAGAGGAATAGAATGGTGAGGAATGGTTGGAATGCAGAGGAATAGAATGGAAAAAATGCAATGGAATGGGATGGAGAGGATAGGAATGGGGAAAAATGGAATGGCAAGTAATGGAATGAAATGGAATGGAATGGAGAGTAATGGAGTTGAGTGGATTGGAATGGAATGCAACGGAATGGAGAGGAATGAAATGGAAAGGAATGGAATAGAAAGAAGAGGGACAGAATGGAATTGATTGGTATGAAAAGAAATGGAATGGGATAAAAAGGAACCGAGTTGAATGCATAGGAATGGAATGGATGGAATGGAATGAATATAAATGGAATCTAATGGAAAGGAATAGATTGGAGAGTAAAGGTATTGAATGGCATGTAAGGGAATGGAATTAAATGGAATGGATGGGAAAGGAATAGAATGGAATGGAAGGGAATGGTGTGGAATGGAGAGTAATGGAATGGAATGGAGAGGTATGGAATGTAAAGTAATGGAATGGAATGAAATACAATGGAGAGGAATGAAGTGGAGAGGAATAGAAGGGAGAGGAATGGAATAGCTTCGACTGTAATGGAAAGAAAAGTAAGGGAGAGTAATGGAATTCAATGGAATGCAATGGAGTGCAGTGAAATGGAATTAAATGGAATGTAATTAAGAGGAATGGAATGAATGGAGAAGATGGAATGGAATGAATAGGAATGGAATTGAATGGAATATAATGGAATGAAATGCAATGGAATGGAGAGGAATGGAATGGAATTGAATGGTATGGAATAGAATGGAAGGGAATGGAATGGAATGGAATGGAGAGCCATGGAAAGGAATGGAATGGAATGGAGAGGAATGGAATGGAATGCAACGGAATGGAATGGGATAAAGGGGAATGAAATGGAGAGAAATGAATTAGGGAAGAAGGGAATGGAGAGGAATGGAATGGGATGGAGAGGTATGGAATGGAATTGAGTGGAATGCAATGGATAGTAATTGAATGGAGAGGAATGTAATGGAGAGGAATGGAAAGGCATGGAATTTTAAAGACTGATGGAATGGAATGGAATAGAATGGAGTGCAGGGGAATGGAATGAAATAGAATTGAATGCAGAGTAATGGAAGGGAATGGAACAGAATGCAAGGTATAGAGAGGTATGGATTATAAAGGAGAGTAAAGGAATGAAATTGAGAAGAGTGGAAAGGAATGGAATGGAAAGGACTAGAATATAGAGGATTAAATGGACTAGAATGGAATTGAGAGGGATGGAATGAAAGACAGAGGAATAGAAAGGAAAGGAATGCAATAAAATGAAATTGAGTGGAATGCAACGGAAAGGAATGTAATGTTTGGAAAGCAAGCGAATGGAGAGGAATGGAATGGAGAGGAATAGAAAGGATGGAATTGAAAGGAGAGGAATGAAATGGAATGGAGAGAAATGGAATGCATAGGAATTGGATGGAGCAGAATGGAATGAAGTGGAATGCAGTAGAATGTAGAGGAATGTATTGGAGAGTAAAGGAATGAAATTGAGTGGAATGGGAGGCAGGGGAATGAAATGGAGTGCAATGGAATGGAACAGAGTTGAATGGAATGGAGAGGAATGGAATGCAGAGGAATGCAATAAAATGGAATGGAATTCAATTTAACAGAATGGAGGGGAAGTAATGCAATGGAATGGGATGGAAAGGTGAGGATGGGAATGGAATGGAGAGGGTTATGGAATATAGAGTAGATTAATGGAATGGAATGGAGAATAGAATGGAATGGAAAGGAATGGAATAGAATCGAATGGAATGGGATGCATTGGAATTGATAGGAAAGGAATGGAGAGGAATTCAATGAGGAAATGGAATGGAATGGAATAGAATACAATGGAATTTAATAGAGAGGAAGAGAATGGAGAAGAATGAAATGAAGTGGAATGGGATGGATTTAAATGAAATTGATGGATGTGGAATGGAGAGGAATGGAAACGAAGGGGATGGAATGCAATGGAATGGACAGAAATGCAATGGAGAGGAATAGTATGGAATGGAAGGGAGATGAATGGTAGTGAGAGGCATGGGAGGGAGAGGATTGAAATGAAATTGAGAGGAATGTACTTGAGAAGAATGTAATGGAAAGAATGGATTGGAATTGATTGGAGAGGGATGGAATGGAGAGGAATGGAATGGAATGGAACACAATGGAATGGAATTGAGCAGAATGGAAAGGTAAGAATGAAAGGGTGAGTGATGGAATAGAATGGAGAGGAATGGAACGGAGAGGAATGGAAAGGAATTGACTGTAGGAGAACGAAAAAGCATGGAAGGGAGAACAATGGAATTATATGGAACGGAATGGAATGTAATGGAGCGGAATGGTTTGGAAAGGAATGGAATGTAGAGGATTGGAATGGAATGGAACAGAATGCGATGAAATGTAAAGGAGAGGAATGGAATGGAGACAAAAGGAATGGAGTGGAGAGTAATGTATTGGAGAGGTATCGAATGGATTCAAATGGGACTGAGAGAATTGTATTGTAAAGGAGAGTAATGTATGGGAGAGGAAAGGAAAGGAATGGAAAGGATTGGAATGGAGAGTAATGGAATGGAAAGGAACAGAAAAAGACAAGATTGGAAAGTAATGGAGAGAAATGGAATGGAGAAGAATGGAATGGAGAGAAATGGAATGGAGAGGAATGGAATGGAGAGAAATGGAATGGAATAGAGAGGAATGTAATGAAGTACATGGAATACAAAGTAATGGAATGCAAGGGAATGAAACGAATTCGAGAGGAATGGAATGGAGAAGAATGAATGCAATGGACTGAAATGGAGTGGAATGGAATGCAATGGAATATAATGGAGAGGAACGGAATGGAATGGGTAGAAATAGAATGGAGGGGAATGGAATGGAGACGTATGAAATGGAGAGGAATGTTATGGAAAAAGAGGACTGGAATTCAAAGGTATAGAAGGGAGAGGAATGGAATATACTGGAGAGAAATGGAATGGAAAGCAAATGAATGGAATGAATTGGAATGGCATGGGGAGGAATGGAATGCAAAGGAATCAAATGGAGAGGAAAGGAATGCAATGGGATGGAATGGAGAGTAATGAAATGGAAAGGAATATAAAAGAATGGAGAACAATGGGAGGGAGAAGAATGGTATGGAGAGGTCTGGAATTGAATGGAATGGAAAGGAATGCAATGGAATGGAATGCAGTTGAATGCAATGGAAGAGAATGGAATGGATGGATAGGAATGGAATGTAGAGGAATTGAATGGAGAAAATGGAATGAAAGGGAAATGAATGTAATGGAGAGAAATGGAATGGAGAGGAATGCAATAGAGAAAATTGGAATGGAATGGAATACAATGGAATGCAATTCAATTTAATAAAAAGGACAAGAATGAAAAATAATGCAGTCGAATGGAATGGAGTGGAGAGTAATAAAATAGGGAGAAAGGGAATGGATTGGAGAGGAATGGAATGGAATGCATAGCAATGGAATCGAATGGAATGGAATGGAGTGGAATGGAAAGGAATGGAGGGGAATGAAATGGAATGGAATGGAATGGAATAGATGGGAATGGAGAGGAATGGGATGAAGAAGAATGAAATTGAATGGAGAGTATTTTAATGGAAGGAATGGAATTAAGCAGAATGGAATGGAAAGGAGAAGAATAGAATGGAGAGGAATGGAATGGAATGGAATAAAGAGGAGGGGAATTAAGTGGAATGGAATGGAATGGAATAGAATGGAATTGAATTCAATTTAATGGAATGGAGAAGAATGGAAAGTAATGCAATAGAATGGAATAGAAAGGAGAGGATGGGAATGTAATGGAGAGGAACTAAGTAGAGTGGAATGGAATGGAGAGCAATAAAATGAGGAGAAATAGAATGGAGGGAAATGGAAAGAAATGGAGAGGAATGGATTGGAGAGTAATGGAATGGAATGCATGGGAATAGAATGGAAAGGATCAGAATTGAATGGAATCGAATGGAATGGAAAGGAGAGGATTGGAATGAAATGGAGTGTAGAGTAATTGAATGGAGAAAATGGAATGAAGAGGAAAGGAATGTAATGTAGAGAAATGGAATGGAGAGGAATGGAAGAGAAAATTGGAATGGAATGGAATTGAATGGAATGCAATTTAATGGAATGGAATTCAACTTAGTGGAATGGAGAAAAATGGAAAGTAATACAATCGAATGGAATGGAGAGGAAGGGAATGGAGAGAAACTAAATGCAGTGGAATGGAATGGAGAGTAATAAAATAGGGAGAAATGGAACGAAGGGTAATGGAATAGAATGGAAGGAATAGTAAGGAAAGGAATGGAATGGAATGGAAAGGTGAGGGATAGAATGAATTGGAATGGTATTATTACAATGGAATGGAATGGAATGGAACAGATGGGAATGGAGAGAAATGAAATGGGATAAAGAGGAATGCAATTGAATGGAGAGGAATGGAATGGAATGGAAGGAATGGAATGAAGAGAAATGGAATGCAATGCAGAGGAATGAAATTCAATAGAATGGAATCAAGAGGAGTGGAATTATATGGAATGGATTGAAATGGAACAGAATGGAATGGAGAGGAATGGAATGGAATGGATAGAAGAAGAATAGAATGGAATGGAAGGGAATGGTAGGGAATGTGTTGTGTGCCAGCCATGGAGGTCCACTGAGAGTTAGGGATCAGGAAGTGCCATTGACCCTGAGACCACTAGGATGCGTTTGGGAGCTATTTGGCCCCATTTCCTCCCCCTTTCTACTCAGCATTAACCATATTACGCTCCTGTGAGCTCAAAACATAGAAACTCTGAGATTGGGACGAACATAAGCTAACTTTAGAAGCTCATTGCTCCCATTCTTCCACAAACTGCAGTTTTGGCTTTCACACAACTTATAATTCAAGCTCGTGTCATATCTAAGAGCCTTAGTATTGGTCACAGGCTTCTGGGTCATGATCTTAGGATTTATTGAAGGTGTAAATTGTAGAATACAGTTATAGAAGACAGTCATTTTGTTGAAAGAATGCGGCTGGGTTACTTGCAGGTAGCCCACTTTGAACTTTGGACTGGGCCACATTCCAAACATTCTGGGATGGGCCACTTTCATTTGTAAAGTAAATACTTAAGCTTCTATAGAATTGTTTAACTTGGCATAAATCAATCATCTTAGGATGAAAAAGGTTTATAGAATATGTCAGTCACGGATTAGGTTATCCTTTGTTACGGGATTTTAAGATTATCATATGAAAAGTGTTTAAAGGCAATCATTGATTAAGTTTTCATGGGTTAAGGTTTCTGGTGGGTGGAGGATGCCCCTCCCACATCTGACTTTGTGTATAAAAGACCCGTTGTAATTCCCAATAAATCATCATCATCGCTTCAGCACTAGACCAGAGTCCAGTCTCTTTTTTTCTCTCTTCTTCCCAAACGCTGACACAGTCTCCACCTTTGGGGTACCCTGAACCTGGCTGGAGCTGGTCACCGGCAGGAATGGAGAGTAAGGAATGAAATGGAGAGGTATGGAATGTAAAGTAGCAGAATGGTATGGAATGGAGAGATATGGAATGTAAAGTAGTGGAATGGAATGGAATGCAATGGAGAGGAATGAAGTGTAGAGGAGTAGAAGGTAGAGGAATGGAATAGCTTCGACTGTAATGGAAAGAAATGTAAGGGAGATTTATAGAATTCAATGGAATACAATGGAGTGTAGGGTAATGGAATTAAATGGAATGGAATGAAGAGGAGCCGAACGGAATGGAGAAGAAGGAAATGGAATGAATAGAATGGAATTGAATGGAATATAATGGAATTAAATGCAATGGAATGGATAGGAGTGGAACGGAGAAGAATTGAATGAGGGATTGGAATGGAATGCAATGCAATGCAATGCAATGGAATGAAAAGAATTTAATGAAGAGACAGAAGGGAGAAGTAAGGAATGGAATGAAGTGGAATGGAAGGGAGAGGAATGGAAAGGAATGGAATGGAATAGATTGGAAAGGAATAAAATGGAAAGGAGAGGAATGGAATGGAATGGAATGGAATGCAATGATATGGAATGCAAAGAATTTAATGAAGAGAAAGGAAGGGAGAAGAAAGGAATAGAATGAAGTGGAATCGAATGGAAAGGTTTGGAATGGAATGGAAGAGAAAGGAAAGGAATGAAATGGAAAGGAGAGGAATGGAATGGAGTGGAATTGAATGGAATGGAATGGATATAAAGGAAGGGAGATATATTGAAGTTAGAGGAATCATATGAAATATAGACGAATGGAATTGAGAGGAATGCAATGCATAGTATGGAAATACAAAGAATGCAGTGGAGAGGAATAGAATGGAGAGAAATTGACTGGACTGAAATGGAATGGAGCCGATTGGAATGGAATAAAGAGGAGGGGGATGGAATGAAATTTAATGAAGGAATTGGAATGCAAAGGAATGGAATGCAATGGAATGGAACGAATTGGAGAGGAATGGAATGGAGAGGAATAGAAAGAAATGAACCGGAATGGAATGGAATGGAATGCAAAGGAATGCAATGGATTAAAATGGCGAGGAATAGAATGGAATGGGTAGAAATTCAATGGAGGGGAATGGAATGGAGACATATGGTATTGAGAGGAATGGTATGGAATGAGAGGAATGGAATTCAGAGGAATAGAATGGAGAGGAATGGAATGATATGGAGAGAATAGGAATGGAAAGGAAAGGAATGGAATGAATTGGAATGGAATGGGTGGAATGGAATGCAATGTAATGGAATGGAGAGGAAAGGAATGTAGTAGAAGGAATGGAGAGTAATGGAATGGAAAGGAATGGAAAAGAATGGAGAAGAATGGGAGGGAGAAGAATCGAATGGAGTGGTGTGCAATTGAATGGAATGGAAAAGATTTCGATGGAATGGAATGGACAGGAATGACATGGAATGGAATGGAATGAAATGGAATGGAAAGGAGAGGAATGTATTGGATAGGAATGAAATGTAGAGGAATTGAATGGAGAAAATGGAATGAAAGTAAAGGTATGTAATGTAGAGAAATTGAATGGTGAATAATAGAATAGAGAAAATTGGAATGGAATGGAATGGAATAGAATGGAATGGAATTCAACTTAATGGAATAGAGAAGAATGGGAAGTAATGCAATGGAATGAAATGGAATGGAAAGGAGACGATGGGAATGGAATGGAGAGGAAGGAAATGGAGAGAAATTAAATGCAGTGGAATGGAATGGAGAGTAATAAAATAGGAATAAATGGAAAGGAGGGGAATGAAATAGAATGCAATGGAATGGAATGGAATGGAATGGATTGGAAAGGTGATGGATAGGATGGATTGATATGGTATGATTACAACTGAATGGAATGGAATGGATGGGAATGGAGAGAAATGAAATGGTATAAAGATGAATAGAGTTGAATTGAGAGGAATGGAATAGAAGGAATGGAATGAAGAGGAATGGAATGGAATGGAGAGGAATAAAATTGAATGGAATGGAATCGAGAGGAGTGGAATTACGTGGAATGACTTGAAATGGAACAGAATGGAATGGAGAGGAAGGGAATGGAAGGAATGGAAAAAAGAGGAATGGAATGGAATCCAGAGGAATAGAATGGAGAGGAGTGAAAATGAATGAATTGGAATTAAATGGAATGGATTGAAATGGAACAGAATGGAATGGAGAGGAATGGAATGGAATTGATTGGAATGTATAGAATGGAATGGAAAGCAATGGAGAGGAACACAATGTAAAGGAGAGGAAAGGAATGGAATAGAATGGAATGGAATGGATAGGAGAGGAATAGAATGGAATAGAAGGGAATGGTATGGAATGGAGAGTAATGGAATGGAATGGAGAGGTATAGAATGTAAAGTAGTGGAATGGAATGGAATGCAATAGAGAGGAATTTAGTGGAGAGGAATAGAAGGGAGAGGAATGGAATAGCTTTGACTGTAATGGAAAGAAATGTAAGGGAGAGTAATGGAATTCAAAGGAATGCAATGAAGTGTAGGGTAATGGAATAAAATAAAATGGAATGGAATGGAATGGAGAGGAAGGGAATGGAATAGGATGGAATAGAATGGAATGAAATGCAATGGTATGGATAGGAATGGAATGGAGAAGAAATGAAAGAAGGAATGGAATGGAATGGAATGGAAGGAATTTACTGAAGAGAAAGGAAGGGAGAAGAAAGGAATGGAATGAAGTGGAATGGAATGGAGAGGAATGGAAAGGAATGGAATGGAATGAAATGATATGAAATGGAGATAAAGGCAGGGAGAGGTATGTAGGTTAGAGGAATCATATGAAATACAGACGAATGGAATTGAGAGGAATGGAATGCAATGGAAAGAATGGATTGACAAAAAAATGCAGTGGAGTGAAATAGAATAGAGAGAAATGGACTGGAATGGAATGGAGAGGATTGGAATGGAATGGAAAGAAGGGGAATGGAGAGAAATTTAATGAAGGAATTGAAATGCAAAAGAAAGGAATGGAAATGATCAGAGATGAATGAAATGGAGAGGAATAGAAGGCAATGAGCTGGCATGGAAAGGAATGCAAAGGAATGGAATGGAGATGAATAGAATGGAATAGGTACAAACAGAACGGAGCAGAATAGAATAGATGGGTTTGGAATGGAGAGGAATGGTATGGAATGAGAAGGTCGGAATTCAGAGGAATAGAAGGGAGAAGAATGGAATGTAATGGAGAGAATAAGAATGGAAAGGAACGGAATGTAATGAATTGGAATGGAATGGGCAGGGATGGAATGCAATGGAATGGAATGGATAGGAAAGGAATGCAATAGAAAGAATGGAGAGTAGTGGAATGGAAAGGAATGGAAATGAATGGAGAAGAATGGAAAGGAGAAGAATGGAATGGAGAGGTATGCAATCGAATGGAATGGAAAGAATTTCAATGGAATGGAACAGAGAGGAATGAAATGGAATGGAATGAAAGGGAATGGAAAGGAGAGAAATGGAATGGATAGGAATGGAATGCAGAGGAATTAAATGGAGATAATGGAATGAAAGGAAAGGAAGGTAAGGTAGAGAAAAAGAGTGGTGAGGAATGCAATAGAGAAAATTGGAATGGAATGGAATGGAATATTATGGAATGGAATGCAGAAGAATGGAAACTAATGCAATGCATTGGAATGGAATGGAATGGAATGGAAAGGAAAGAGTGGGAATGGAATGGAGAGGAAGGGAAAGTAGAGAAAATAAACGCAGTGGAATGGAATGGAAAGTAATAAAATAGAGAGAAATGGATGGACTAGAATGGAATAAAACAGAGAGAATAGAATAGAAAGGAATGGAATGGAATGGATTGCATAGGAATGGAATGGAATGAAGGGGAATGGAATGGAATGGAAAGGTGAGGGATAGAATGGATTGGAAAAGTATTATTACAATGGAATGGAATGGATTGGAATGGAATGAGAAATGAAATGGGATAAAGTGGAAAGGAATTGAATGAAGAGGAATGGAATGAAGAGGTAAGGAATGGAATGGAGAGAAATACAATGGAGGGAAAAGCAATTGAATGGAATGAAATCGAGAGAAGTGGAATTAAATGGAAAGGATTGAAATGGAACAGAATGGAATGGAGAGGAATGGACTGGAAGTGAATGGAATGTATGGAATGGGATGGAAAGTAACAGAGAAGAGCGTAATGTAAAAGGGAGGAAAGAAATGGAATGGAATGTTATGGAATGGATAGGAGATGAATAGATTGGAATGGTATGGAATGGAGAGTAATGGAATGGAATGGAGAGGTGTGGAATGTAAAGTAATGGAATGGAATGGAATGCAATGAAGAGGAATGAAGTGGAGAGGAATAGAAGGGGGAGGAATCGAATAGCTACGACTGTATTGGAAAGAAATGTAAGGGAGAGTAATGGAATTCAATGGAATGCAATGGAGTATAAGGTAATGGAATTAAATGTAATGGAATGAGGTGGAATGGAATGGATAGGAGAAGAAGGGAATGGAATGAATAGAATGGAATTGAATGGAATATAATGGAATGAAATGCATTGGAATGGATAGGAATGGAATGGAGAAGATTTGAATGAGGGAATGGAATGGAATGGAATGGTATAGAATGGAAAGGAATGAAATGGAAAGGAGGGGAATAGAATGGAATGGAATGGAATTGAATGGAGTGGACATAAAGGAGGGAGAGGTATGGAAGTTAGAGGAATCATATAAAATATAGACGAATGGAATTGAGAGGAATAGAATGCAAAGGAAAGAATGGATTGGCAAAGAATGCAGTGGAGAGGAATAGAAAGGAGAGAAATGGACTGGAATGGAATGGAATGGAGACGATTGGAATGGAATGGAGAGGATGGGAATGGAGAGGAATTTAATGAAAGAATTGGAATGCAAAAGAATGGAATGCAATGGAATGGAACAGATTGGAGACGAATGAAATGGAGAGGAATAGAAGGCAAAAACTCGAATGGAATGGAATGGAGATGAATAGAATGGAATGGGTAGAAATAGAATGGAGGGTAATGGAATGGAAAGATATGGAATGGAGAGGAATGGTATGGAATGAGAGGAATGGAATTCAGAGGAAAAGAAGAGAGAGGAGTGGAATGTAATGGAGAAAATATGAATGGAAAGGAAGGGAATGGGATGTATTGGAATGGAATGGGGAGGGATGGAATGCAATGGAATGGAAGGAATGCATTGGAAGGAATGGAGAGTCATGCAATGGACAGGAATGGGAAAAATGGACAAGAATGGGAGGGTGAGTAATACAATGGAGAGGTATGCAATCGAATGGAGTGGACAGGATTTCAATGGAATGGTAAGGAGAGGAATGAAATGGAATGGAATGGAAAGGAGAGGAATGGAATGGATAGGAATGTAATGTAGAGGACTTGAATGGAGAAAATGGAATGAAAGGAAAGTAATTTAATGTAGAAAAGTAGAATTGTGAGGAAGGAAATATAGAAAATTGCAATGGGGTCTTTACCAGAAGATGGCAACAGCATAGATGGATCTGTGAGACTCTCCGAATGTGAGTTCCCAAAAAGACTCTTACTTTTCTTCCTGCACCCCCTGCCCACCGCCAGCTCCACTGGTATGAGGCCTGGGGACTTTGGTCCCACGCAGGGCCAGATATTGCGGCCTGACTGAAGAAGCTCCACTGTATGTGATTTCGGCTGGCTGGGGTATCAGCAATCCTGAATCCCAGCTCCTTCCCTGACTACATCATCATGACCAGCACCCAGCACCAAGCTGCTGGTCACTCATGGAGATTTTGGTCAACTGCCCCTCAGAGACACTGGTCCCATTTCTGACTGAAGTGCCCTGTGAGTGACCCAGAGCCATCACCTGCCCTCTGAAGCTTTGGAGATCTGAATCCCTGGGCCCACCCTGTCTGAGGCACTCACCATGCAACCGCAAGTCTGTGTAAGGGAGCAGAGCCCCAAGCTGTTGTAAGGTGCTGATCGGAGGCTTCCAACTCCAGAGGAGTGAATGCCCGACCCTCTCCTCCACCCCACCCTGCTGGTGGCATCCCGGATCCAGCGTCCAACTGTGCAGCTGGTCCTGCCTAGAGACCCACATGAGTATCCCTAAAAATGAAAGTAAAACTACCACCTCCACCATTTTCAAGGATATTTACATTGCATAGTCCCACCCACCTATCAGAGCCTCCACCACCGTTCCCACAGTGACTTCATTAAACAGGAGATAAAGCCTCTCCCCTACACTGAACAGAGACCAGTGTCACAGATCTCCCAGGCAGCAGGCTAGCTGCCTGAAACAAAAACAGAGGGGAGATGCTGGAGATTAGAGCTCAAGGGACTTTATCCACTAAGGGACGAGAGAAAAATCTACACAAATGAAGAAAAACCAAAAGAAGAATATAGGTCTCTCCCAGACTACTGGGAGGACAGACACTGGGAAAACTGACTTCGGATTGCAAACAATGAAGATCCCCCAGAATGACTGGTCTCAAGCTACAAACCTAGATATCAGGACATTAATGGAGAGATTAAAAAGAATTGAGAAGACTCAAGAAGAAACTAGAAAGGAGCTGATATCTGAGATAACAGTAATAAAGAATACTGTGAATGAAATAAATAACAAACTGATAAGCATGGAAAGCAGAATTACCCAAGCAGAAGAAAGAATCTCAGAGCTTGAGGACCAAAATATAGAACTAAACCAAACTCTCAAAAACACAGAAAACAAGCTCAAAAAGACAGAAAAAACCCTCAAGAGATGAGCAATTACTTCAAGAGACAGAACGTAAGAGTAATTGGCCTTCCTGAGGAAGAAAGAGAGACAGAGACCACATTGGAACAAACCTTTCATGAGATCATTCAAGAAAACTTCCCTTATCTAATCAATGACACAAAAACTCAAACAAAAGAGATTCAGAGAACTCTGCAAGATAACAAATGAGAAAATCAACTCCTAGACACATAATGATTCACCTAAACAAAATAGGCATAAAAGAAAAAATCCTAAAGGCAGCAAGAGAAAAAGGCCAGATCACCTACCAGGGAAAACCAATCAGAACAGCAGCAGATTTATCTACAGAAACCCTGCAGGCTAGAAGAGCTTGGAGCCCTATCTTCAAAGTCCTAAAAGATAAACAATTCAACCAAGAATAACCTACCAGTCAGATTAAGCTTCAACAGTGAGGGAGAATTAAAATCTTTCCCAGATATCCAATCCCTAAGAACTTACACTGCCACCAAACCACCTCTACATGAAACACTAAAGAAAGTACTAAACAGAAGAAAAGGGAAAAAAGAACAACGTCCTTCACAGGAGTACAGGAAGAAGAATAAAATACACACGAAACAACCCCCAAAACAAAAGAAAGACAATAAAACAAGTGGAAGAACAACTCTATAAAAACTCTATGATAGGGACGAACTCTCACACTTCAATAAGTAGCCTTAATGTGAATGGACTAAATGCACCACTGCTAAGACATAGAATGGCAAAATGGATAAAATATCACGAGGCAACAATATGCTGCCTTCAAGAGACCCATCTCACTAGAAAGGACATGCACAGACTCAAAGTAAGAGGATGGGAAGTAAATTTTCAAGCAAATGGAACACAAAAGAAAGGAGGAGTCGCAATCCTAATTTCAGACAAAATACCAGTTAAGCTATCAAAAATTTAAAAAAATATAGAAGGCCACTACATAATGATAAAAGGTTCACTCCATCAACAAGAAATATCTATCTTAAACATATATGCACCTAACATAGGTGTACCAACTTTTATAAAGCAACTCCTAGGAAAACTAAAGAAAGACACCAACTCTAACACCATCATAACTGGGGACTTTAATACCCCACTCACAACCCTCGACAGATCATCGGGATAAAAAATCAACAATGAGATCCGGAACCTCAATATGACTCTGGACCAAATGGAATTAATTGATACCTACAGAACACTCCATCCAAAGATCAAAGAATACACATTCTACTCATCACCACATGGAACGTATTCCAAGATCGACCACATAATTGGCCATAAATCAAGCATAAGCATATTTACAAGAAACAAAATTCTACCGTGCACCTTCTCAGACCACAAAGGAATAAAAATAAACATTAACACCAACAAGGTCCCCCCAAAACCCACAAAGATATGGTCACTAAACAGCATGATGCTAAACAACTCCTGGGTCAATGATGAAATCAAAACAGAGATCAAAAGATACCTGGAAACAAATGAAAATGAAGAAACATCTTACCAAAATCTCTGGGATGCCTTAAAAGCTGTAGTAAGAGGGGAATTTATATCCTTACAAACACATGAAGAAAATGGAAGGAGCACAAATTAACAGCCTAACAAGCCACCTAAGGAAGTTGGAAAAGCAAGAACACAAAACCCTAATTTCAGCAGAAGAATCAAGATCACCAAAATAAAAGCCCAAATCCAGGACATAGAAGACAAAAAGACAATACAAAAAATAAATGAAACAAAAAGCTGGTTCTTCAAAAGGATAAACAAGATCAGTGGTCCCCTAGCTAGACTGACCAAGAAAAAGAAAGAAAAAACCCAAATAAGCACAATCAGAAACACGAAAGAAGAAGTCACATCTGACCCTGATGAAATACAAAATATCATCAGAGACTACGATGTACACTTGTAAGGAAACAAACTTGAATACCTCAATGAAATGGAGGACTTTCCATCATCACACAACGTACCTAGGTTGATACAAGAAGAAAGTGAGACTCTTAAGAGACCAATAACAATCAAGGAAATTGACTATGTAATAAGAAAACTACCTACAAAAAAAAAGCCCTTGACCGGCTTTCCAGGCGAATTCTACAAGACATTTAAGGAGGAACTGCTTCCAATCCTACTGAAGCTATTTCAGGCAATTTAGAAGGATGGAACCTTCCCCAAATCGTTTTATAAAGCTAACATCACATTGATACCCAAGCCAGGTAAAGATCCAACAAAAAAGAGAACTACAGGCTAATATCTTTGATGAACATAGATGCTAAAATTCTCAACAAGATCCCAGCAAACCGGCATCAACAACACATCTCAAAAATTATCCATTATGACCAAGTAGGCTTCATCCCTGGGATGCAGGGCTGGTTCAACATTCATAAAACAATAAATGTAATTCAATACACCAACAGATGTCAAAACAAAAACCACATGATTATATCATTAGATGCAGAAAAAGCTTTTGATAAAATCCAAACCCCTTCTTGATGAAAACCCTCGAACAACTAGGCATACAGGGAACATACCTCAAAGTAGTAAAAGCCATCTATGAGAAACCCACAGCCAGCATACTCCTAAACGGACAAAAATTGGAACCATTTCCCTGAAAACTGGAACAAGACAAGGATGACCACTCTCACCCCTCCTGTTCAATATAGTACTGGAAGTCCTGGCTACAGCAATCAGAGAAGAGAAGGCAGTCAGGGGTATCCAAATAGGAAGAGGAAGTCAAATTATCTCTCTTTGCAGATGACATGATCGTGTACCTTGAAAACCCAAGAGAATCTGTCAAAAACCTCCTTACACTGATAAAGGCCTTCGGCAAAGTCTCACAATATAAAATAAATGTGCAAAAGACAATCGCATTTCTTTACACCAATAAACAAACAGAAACCCAAATAAGAAGTACAATTCCATTCACAATAGCCACACACAAAAAATGAAATACCTTGGAATCTTCCTAACCAGAGATGTGACGACCTTTACAATGAAAACTACCAAACTCTGCACAAAGAAATCAAAGATGACACAAACAACTGGAAAAATATCCCATGCTTATGGATTGGAAGAATCAACATTGTGAAGGTGTCCATCTTACCTAAGGCAATCTACAGATTAAATGCAATACCTATCAAATTACCAGCAACATTATTCTCAGACATAGAGAAAACCACACAGGAATTCATATGGAAACACAAACGACCAAAAATAGCCAGAACAATCTTCAGCTAAAAAAGAAAACAAAACAGGTGGTATCATATTACCATACTTCAAGCTTTATTATAAAGCTACAATCATCAAAACAGCTTGGTATTGGTATAGGAACAGGCATATAGATCAATGGAATAGATTGAGATACCAGAACCAAAACCTCAATTTCTCAACCAGCTTATCTTCGACAAAGCCTCCATCACCTATTACTGGGGAGAGGAGAACCTATTCAGTAAATGGTGCTGGGAAAACTGGCTGTCCACATGCAGAAGATTGAAACAGGACCCCTATCTATCCACATACACAAAAAAAAAACTCCAAATGGATCAGAGACCTAAATGTAAAACCTCAAACCATAAGAACCTTAGAAAATGAAGGACAAACCCTCATGGAAACTGGAACTGACATCCAATTCTTGAACAAAACTCGAAACCCACTGGCCATAAGGGATAAGATAGACAAGTGGGACTTCATTAAACTGACAAGCTTCTGCAAAGTGGAAGAAACCATCAAGAGAGCAGGGAGACAGCCTACAGACTGGGAAAAGGTATTTGCCATCTCCAGATCTGACAAAGGCTTAATATCTTAGATCTACAAGGAACTCAAACGTGCTGAAAATAAAAAACAGACAACCCCATTATAAAATGGGCAAAAGATATGAACAGACACTTCACAAAGGAAGACATCCGAGCAGCCAACAGACACATGAAGAAATGCTCAACCTCACTAATCATCAGGCAGATGCAAATCAAAACCTCGCTGAGATATCACCTAACTCCAGTCAGAATGGCAATTATCAATAACTCAGAAAATTAAGTTGTTGGAGAGTGTGCGGTGAAAAGGGAACACTCCTACACTGTTGGTGGGAGTGTAAACTAGTGCAACCTCTGTGGAAAGCAGTGTGGCGATTCCTAAAAGCTCTAAATGTCAACCTCCCATATGATCCTGCAATCCCCCTACTGGGAATATACCCTGAAGAACTCAAATCACTCTATGCACATGAATGTTTTTCACAGCATTGTTCACAATAGCAAGAACCAGGAAACAACCATGCTGCCCATCAAAAGAGGACTGGATTTTAAAAATGTGGTACATATATGCGATGGAATACTATGCAGCCATAAAAAAGAACAAAACCATGAATTTCACAGCAACCTGGATGGGGCTAGAGTCTGTAATTCTGAGTGACCTCTCACAGACACAAGGTCTGAGCATCACATATTCTCACTCATATAGTGGACCCTGATCATCCAACCATAAGAAAATGACTGACTGTGGTGGGAAACAATGGGGAGATTGGGACTAATGGTAGTAAACATCTGTTTGGGAACGGGGAGACACCTGTTATCAACAAGGGGTCCTGAATGAAGCATATTTTTATACCTAACCCTTAACTGTACCCTACAAAATCAAACTAAAAAATATACTGATAAAAAAAGAAAAGAAAATTAGAATGGAATGGTATGGAATGTAAAGGAATTGAATGGAAAGGAATTCAATTTAATGAAATGGAGAAGAATGGTAAGTAATGCAATAGAATGGAATGGAAAGGAGAGGAGAGGGTGGGAATGTAATGGAGAGGAACTACATGGAGTGGAATGGAATGGAGAGCAATAAAATGGGAAGAAATAGAATGGAGGGAAATGGAAATAAATGGAGAGGAATGAATTGGAGAGTAATGGAATGGAATGCATGGGAATAGAATGGAAAGGAATGGAATTGAATGGAATCGAATGGAATGGAAAGGAGAGAAATAGAATGAAATAGAGTGTAGAGTAATTGAATGGAGAAAATGGAATGAAGAGGAAAGGAATGTAACGTAGAGAAAGGGAATGGAGAGGAAGGGAATAGAGAAAATTGGAATGGAATGGAATTCCATTTAATGGAATGGAATTCAACTTAGTGGAAAGGAGAAAAATGGAAAGTGATGCAATCGAATGGAATGGAAAGGAGAGCATGGGAATGGAATGGAGAGGAAGGGAATGGAGAGAAAATAAATGCAGTGCAATGGAATGGAGAGTAATAAAATAGGGAGTAATGGAATGGAGGGTATGGAATAGAATGGAGAGGAATAGAATGGAAAGGAATGGAATGCAATGGAATGGAATGCAATGGAATGGAATGCAATGGAGTGGAATGGAAAGGGAAAAGATAGAATGGATTGGAGTGGTATGATTACAATGGAATGGAATGGAATGGATGGGATTGGAGAGAAATGAAATGATATAAAGATGAACGGAATGCAATGGAGAGGAATGGAATCGAAGGAATGCAATGAAGAGGAATGGAAAGGAGTGGAGAGATGAAATTGAATGGAATGGAATTGAGAGGAGTGGAGTTAAATGGAATGGATTTAAATGGAACAGAATGGAATGGAGAGGAATGGAATGGAATTGAATGGAATGTATGGAATGGAATGGAAAACCATGGAGAGGAACGTAATGTAAAGAAGAGGATAGGAATGGAATGGATAGGAGAGGAATAGAATGGAATGGAAGGCTTTGGTATGGAATGGAGAGTAGTGGAAAGGAATGGAGAGGTATAAATGTAAAGTATTGGAACGGAATGGAATGGAATGGAGAGGAATGAATTGGAGAAGAATACAAGGGGGATAAATGGAATAGCTTCGAATGTATTGGAATTAAATGTAAGAGAGTAATGTAATTCAATGGAGTACAATGGAGTGTAGGGTAATGGAATTAAATGGAATGGGATGAAAAGGAACGGAATGGAATGGAGTATTAGGAAATGGAATGAATAGAATGGAATTGAATAGAATATAATGGAATGAAATTCAATGGAAAGAATAGGAATGGGATGGAGAAGAACCGAATGAGGGAATGGAATGGAAAATGGAATGAACAAAGAATTGAATGAAGAGAAAGGAAAGGAGAAGGAAGGAATGGAATAAAGTGGAATGGAATGGAAAGTAATAAAAAGGAATGGAATGGACTAGAATGGAAAGGAATGAAATGGAAAGGAGAGGAATGGAATGGAAAGGAGATAAAGGAAGGGAGACGTATTGAAGTTAGAGGAATTGTAGGAAATATAGACGAATGTAATTGAGAGGAATGGAATGCAAAGGAAAGAATAGATTGACAAACAATGCAGTGGAGAGGAATAGAATGGAGAGAAATGGAATGGAATGGAATGGAGATGATTGGAATGGAATGGAGAGAAGGGGAATGTAGATAAATTTAATGAAGGAATTGGATGAAAAGACTGGAATGCAATGCAACGGAATGGATGCAAAAGGAATGGAATGGAGAGGAATAGAAGGCAATGAACTGGAATGGAATGGAATGGAAACGAATGCAATGGAATGAAATGGAGAGGAATAGAATGGATTGGGCAGAAATAGAATGGAATGGAATGGAGAGGTATGGAATTGAGAGGGATGCTATGGAATTAGAGGAATGGAATTCAGAGGAATAGAAGGGAGAGGAATGTAATGTAATAGAGACAATAGGCATGGAAGGGAAATGAATGGAATGAATTGGAATGCAATGGAGTGGAATGGAATGCAATGGAATGAAATGGAGAGGAAAGGAATGCAATGTAAGGAATGGAGTGTAATGGTATTGAAAGGAATTGAAAATAATGGAAAAGAATGAGAAGGAGAAGAATGGAATGGAGAGGTGTACAAATGAATGGAATGGAAAGAATTTCAACGGAATGGAATGGAGAGGAATGGAATGGAATGGATGGAATGGAATGGAATGGAAAGGAAAAGAATGTAATGGATAGGAATGGAATGCAGAGGAATTTAATGGAGAAAATGGAATGAAAGGAAAGGAAATGTAATGTAGAGAAAGGATGATGAGGAATGAAAAGAGAAAATTGGAATGGAATGGAATGGAATAGAATAGAAGGGAATGGAATGGAATAGAATGGAATGGAATTCAACTTAATAGAATGGAGAAGAATGGAAAGCAATGCAATAGAATGGAAAGGAACGGAATGGAATTTTGGATTGGAATGGAATGGAAAGGAAAGGAATGGAATGGATAGGAATGGAATGTAGAGGAATTGAATGGAGAAAATGGAATGAAAGGGAAGGAACATAATGTAGAGATATAGAATGGTGAGGAATGGAATAGAGAATACTGGAATGGAATGGAATGGAATAGAACGGAGTGGAATTCAATTTAATGTAATGGAGAAGAATGGAAATTAATGCAGTAAAATGGAATCGAATGGAATGGCAAGGAGAGGATGGGAATGTAATGGAAAGGAATGCAATGGAGAGGAACTAAATGGAGTGGAATGGAATGGAGAACAATAAAATGGGGAGAACTGGAATGGAGGGAAATGGAAAGCAATGGAGAGGAATGATTGGAGTGGATGGAATGGAATGCATGGGAATAGGTGGGAAAGAAATGGAATGGAATGGAATGGAATGGAATGGGAAGGAGAGGAATGGAATGGAATGGATTGTAGAGGAATTGAATTGAGAACATAGAATGAAGAAGAAAAGAATATAAAGTAGAGAAATGGAATGGAGAGGAATGGAATAGAGATAATTGGAATGGAATGGAATTAAATGGAATTCAATTTTATGGAATGGAATTCAACTTAGTGGAATGGAGAAGTTGGAAAGTAATGCAATCGAATGGAATGGAACGGAATGGAAAGGAGAGGATGAAAATGGAATCGAGGAGGCAGGGAATGGAGAGAAACTAAATGAAGTGGAATGGAATGGAGAGTAAAAAAATAGGGAGAAAAGGAATGGAGGGAAATGGAATAGAATGTAGAGGAATAGAATTGATAGGAATGGAATGGAATGCAATGCAATGGAGGGGAATGGAAGGGAATAGAATGGAATGGAAAGGAATGGAATGGAAAGGTGAGGGATAGACTGGATTGGAATGGTATGATTACAATGGAATGCAATGGAATGGAATGGAATAGATGGGAATGGAGAGAAAATGGGATAAAAAGGAACGGAATTGAATGGAGAGGAATGGAATTGAAGAAATGGAATGGAGAGGAATGAAATTGAATGGAATGGAATCGAGAGGAGTGGAATTAAATGGAATGGATGGAAATGGAACCGAATGGAATGGAGAGGAATGGATGGAAGGATAGGAATGAAGAGAAATGGAATGGAATGGAGAGGAATGGAATGGAGAGGAGTGAAAATGAATGGAATGGAATCGAGAGGGGTGAAATTAAGTGGATTGGCTAGAAATGGAACAGAATGGAATGGAGAGAAATGGACTTAAATGGAATGGAATAGAAAGGATTGGAATGGAATGGAGAGGGGGGCACTGGAGAGAAATTTAATGAAGGAATTGGAATTCAAAAGAATGAAATGGATCAGATTGGAGAGGAATGGGATTGAAAGGAATAGAAGGCAATGAACTGTAATGGAATAGAATGGAATTCAATGCAATGCAATGGATTGGAGAGGAATGGAATGAAATGGGCAGAAACAGAATGGAGGGGAATGAAACAGAGAGGTATGGAATGGAGAGGAATGGTATGGAATGAGAGGAATGGAATTCAGAGGAATAGAGGTGAGAGGAATGGAAGGTAATGGGATGAATAGAAATGGAAAGGAATGAATTGGAATGGAATGGGGAGGGATGGAATGCAATGGAATGGAATAGAGAGGAAAGTGAAGCAATGGAAGCAATTGAGAGTAATTGAATGGAATGGAATGGAAAAGAATGTAGAAGATTGGGAAGGAGAAAAATGGAATGGAGAGGTATGCAATTGAATGGAATGGAAAGGATTTCAATGGAATGGAATGGAGAGGAATGGAATGGAATGGAATGGAAAGGAGAGAAATGAAAAGGATAGGGATGAAATGTAGAGGAATTGAATGGATAAAATTGAATAAAAGGAAAGAAATGTAATGTAGAGAAATTGAATGGAGAGGAATGGAATACAGTGGAATGGAATGGAGAGTAATAAAAAGTGATAAATGGAATGAAGAGGAATGGAATAGAATGGAGAGGAATAGAATGGTAAGGAATGGAATGGAATGGACGGGAATTGAATGGAATGTAAGGGAAAGGAATGGAATAGAAGGGAGTGGAATGGATTGGAAAGGAATGGAATGCAATGGAAAGCTGAGGGATAGAATGGATTGGAATGGTATTACTACAATAGAATTGAATGGAATGAATGGGAATGGAGAGAAATTAAATAGGATAAAGAGTAATGGAATTGAATGGAGAGGAATGGAATGAAAGGAATGGAACGAAGAGGAATGGAATGGAATGGAGAAGAATAAAATGGAGAGGAGTGAAATGGAATGGTATGGAATCGAGAGGAGTGGAATTAAATGGAATGGATTGAAATGGAAAAGAATGGAATGAGGACGAAACAACTGGAATGAAGAAGAATGGAATGGAATGGAGAGTAATAGAATGGAGAGTAATGAAAATGAAAGGAATGGAATCGAGAAGTGGAATTAAATGGAATGGATTGAAATGGAACAAAATGGAAAAAAGGAGAATGGAATGGGATTGACTGGAATGCATGGAATAGAATGAAAAGCAATGGAGAGGAACGTATAAAGCAGAGTAAAGGAAAGGAATGGAATGGAATGGATAGGAGAAGAATAGAATGGAATGGAAGGGAATGGTATAGAATGGAGGGTAATTGAATAGAATGGAGTGGTATGGAATGGAAAGTAGTGGATTGGAGTGGAATGCAATGGAGAGGAATGAAGTGGAGAGGAATTGAAGGGAATGGAATGGAATAGAATCGACTGTAATGAAATAAATGTAAGGGAGAGTAATGGAATTGAATGGAATGCAAAGGAGTGTAGGGCAGTGGAATTAAATTGAATGGAATGAACAGGAATTGAATGGAATGGAGAAGAAGGGAATGAAATGAATAGGAATGAAATTGAATGGAATATAATGTAATGAAATGGAATGGAATGGATAGGAATGGAATGGAATAGAAAGGAGGAGAATTGAATGAGGGTTTGGAATGGAATGGAATGCAAGGAAGTTACTGAAGAGAAAGTAAGGGAGGAGACAGGAGTTGAATGAAGTGGATTGGAATGCAGAGGAATGGAAAGGAAAGAAATGGAATGGAATAGAATGGAAGGAATGAAATGGGAAGGAGAGGAATGGAATGGAATGGAATGGAGATAAAGGAAGGGAGAGGAATTGAAGTTAGACGAATGGTATGAAATATAGACGAATAGAATTGAGAGGAATGGAATGCAAAGGAAAGAATGCAAAGAAAATGGAGAGGAATTTAATGAAGGAATACGAATGTAAAGAATGGAATGCAATGGAATAGAACAGATTGGATAGGAATGGAATGGAGAGGAATAGAAGGCAATGACTGGAATGGAATGGAGAGGAATAGAATGGAATGGGTAGAAATAGAATGGAGGGGATTGGAATGGAGAAGTATGGAATGGAGAGGAATGGTATTGAAGGAGAGGAATGGAATTCAGGGGAATGGAAGGGAGTGGAATGGAATGCAATGGAGAGAACAGGAATGGAAAGGAAAAGAATGGAATGAATTGAAATGAAATGGGGAGAAATGAAATGCAATGGAATGGAATGGACAGGAAAGGAATGAAATGGAAGCAAAGGAGATAAATGGAATGGAACGGAACCGAAAATATTGGAGAAGAATGGGTGGGAGAAGAATAGAATGAAGAGGTATGCAATCGAATGGAATGGAAAGGATTTCAATGAAACGGAATGGACAGGAATGAAATGGAATGGAATGGATTGGAATGGAATGGATAGGAATGGAATGTAGAGGAATAGAATGGAGAAAATGGAATGAAAGGAATGGAATGGAATTTAGAGAAACACAATGGGGAGGAATGTAATAGAGAAAATTGGAACGAAATGGAATGGAAGGGAATAGAATGCAATGAAGTGGAATTAAGTTCAGAGGAATGGAATAGCTTCGATTGTAATTGAAAAAATGTAAGGGAGCATAATAGAATGCAATGGAATGTAGCATAATGGAATTAAATGGAAAGGAATGAAGAGGAATGGAATGGAGAAGAATGGAATGGAATGAATAGGAATGGAATGGAATATAATGGAATGAAATGCAATGGAATGGAAAGAAAAGGAATGGAGACGAATGGAATAAGGGAATGAATGGATAGGAAAGGAATGCAATAGAATGCAAGGAATTTAATGAAGAGAAAGGAAGGGAAAAGAAAGGAATGGAATGAAGTGGAAGGGAATGGAGAAGAATGGAAAGGAATGGAATGGATTGGAATAGAAAGGAAAGGAATGAAATGGAAAGGAGAGGAATGGAAAGGAATGTAATGGAATACAATGGAGATAAAGGAAGGGAGAGCAATGGAAGTTAGAGGAATTGCATGAAATATAGACTAATGGCACTGAGAGGAATGGAATGCAAAGGAAAGAATGAATTGATAAAGAATGCAGTGGAGAGGATTAGAATGGAGAGATATGGACTGGAATGGAATAGAATGGACACAATTGGAATGGAATGGAAAGGAGGGGAATGGAGAGGATTTTAATGAAAGAATTGGAATGCAAAAGAATGGAATGCAATGGAATGGAATGGACTGGAAAGGAATGGAATGGAGAGGAATAGAAGGCAAAGAACTGGAATGGAATGGAATGCAATGGAATGGAATGGAGATGAATAGAATGGAATGGGTAGAAATAGAATGAAAGGAAATGGAATGGAGAGGTATGGAAAGGACAGAAATGGCATGGAATGAAAGGATTGGAATTCAGAGTAATAGAAGAGAGAGGAATGGAATGTAATGGAGATAATAGGAATGGAAAGGAAATGAATGGAATGAATTGGAATGGAATGGGGAGCAATGGCATGCAATGGAATGGAATGGAGAGGAAAGGAATGCAATGGAAGGAATAGAGAGTCATGGAATGGAAAGGAATGGAAAAGAAGGGAGAAGAGTGAGAGGGAGAAGAATAAAATTGAGAAGTATGCAATCGAATGGAATGGAAAGATTTCAATGGAATAGAATGGAGAGGAATGAAATGGAATGGGATGGGATGAAGAGGAATGAAATGTAATGGAACAAAATAGAAAGGAGTGGAATGGAATGGATAGGAATAGAATTTAGAGGAATTGAATAGAGAAAATCGAATGAAAGGAAAGGAATGTAATGTACAGAAATAGAATGGTGAGAAATGGAATAGAGAAAATTGGAATGGAATGGAATTCAATTTAATGGAAAGGAATTCAAATTAATGGAATTGAGAAGAATGGAATGTAATACAATAGAATGTAATGGAATGGGATGGAAAGGAGAGCATGGGAATGGAATGGAGAGGCAGGGAATGGAGAGAAATTTAATGCAGTGGAATGGAATGGAGAGTAACAAAACTCGGAGAAAAGGAATGTAGAGGAATGGAATAGAGTAGAGATGAATAGAATGGAAAGGAATGGAAGGGAATGGAATGGATAGGAATGAAATGGAATGGAGGGGAATGGAATGAAATGCAATGGAATGGAATGGAATTGAAGGGTGAGGGATAGAATGGATTGGAATGATATGATTACTATGGAATGGAATGGAATGGATGGGAATGGAGAGAGATGAAATGGGATAGAGAGGTACGGAATATACTGGAGAGGAATGTAATGAAAGGAATGGAATGATGAGGAATAGAATGGAGAGGAATTAAATTGAATGGAATGGAATCGAGAGGAGTGGAATTAAATGGAATGGATTGAAATGGAACAGAATGGAATTGAGAGGAATGGATGGAAGGAATGGAATGAAGAGGAATGGAATGGAGTGGTGAGGAATATAATGGAGAGGAAGGAAAATGAATGGAATGGATTCGTGAGGAGTGAAATTATATGAAATGGAGTAGAATGGAATGGAGAGCAATGGAATGGAATTGACGGGAATGTATGGAATGGAATTGAAAGCAATGAGGACGAACGTAATGTAAAGGAGAGAAAAAAATGGAATGGAATGGAATGGAATGTATAAGAGAGGAATAGAATGGAATGGGGATAAAGGAAGGGAGAGATATGGAAGTTAGAGGAGTTGTATGAAATATAGACTAATAGAATTGTGAGGAATGGAATGCAAAGGAAAGAATGGACTGACAAACAATGCAGTGGAGAGGATAGAATGGAGAGAAATGGACTGGAAAGGAATGGAATGAAGACAATTGGTATGGAATGGAGAGGAGGGAATGGAAAGGAATTTAATGAAAGAATTGGAATGCAAAAGAATAGAATGGAAAGGATCCGAGAGGCAGGGAATGGAGAGGAAAAGAAGGCCACGAACTAGAATGGAATGGAATGGACTGGACTCAATGGAATGTAATGGAGATGAAGAGAATGGAATGGATAGAAACAGAATGGGAGGAAGGAATGGAGAGGTATGGAATGGAGAGGAATGGTATGGAATGAGTGGAATGGAATTCAGTAGAATAGAAGAGAGCAGAATGATATATAATGGAGATAATAAGAATGTAAAGGAAAGGAATGTAATGAATTGGAATGGAATGGGGAAGAATGGAATACAATGGAATAGAATAAAGAGGAAAGGAATGCAATGGAAGGAATGAAGATTAATGGAATGGAAAGGAATGGAAAAGAAAGGAGAAGAGTGAGAGAAGAAGAATAGGCTGGAGAGGTATGCAATCGAATGGAATGGAAAGGACGTCAATGGAATAGAATGGAGAGGAATGGAATGGAATGGAAAGGATAGGAATGGAATGTAGAGGACTTGAATGGAGAAAACAGAATGAAACTAAAGGAATGTAATGAAGAGTAATAGAATTTTGAGGAATGGAATAGACAAAATTGCAATGGAATGTAATGGAATGGCACGGAATGGAATAGAATGGAATGGGATTCCACTTAATGGAATGGAAAAGAATGGAAAGTAATGTAATCAAATGGAATGGAAAGGACAGGATGGGAATGGAATGGAGAGGAAGGGAATGGAGAGAAACTAAATGCAGTGAAATGGAATGGAGAGTAAAAAATTAGGGAGAAATGGAATGGAAGGGAATGGAATAGATTGGAGGGAAAGAGAATGATATGGAATGGAATGGAATTTATTGGAAAGGAATGGAATGGAATGAAACGGAATGGAATGGAATGCAATGAAAAGCTAAGGGATAGAATGGAGAGGAATGGCATTATTACAATGGAATGGAATGGATGGAAATGGAGAGAAATGAAATGTGATAAAGAGGAACGGTATTGAATGGAAAGGAATGGAATGGAATGAAGAAGAAGGGAATGGAATGGAGAAGAATACAATGGAGAGGAATGAAATTGAATGGAATGGAATCGAGAGGAATGAAATTAAATGGAATGGATTGAAATGGAACAGAGTGGAATGGAGAGGAATAGAATGAAAGGAATGGAATGAAAAGGAATGAAATTGAATGGAGAGGAATAGAATAGAGAGGAATGAAAATGAATGGAGTGGAATTGAGAGGAATGGAATTAAATGGACTAGATTGAAATTGAAGAGAATGGAATGGAGAGGAATGGAATAGAATTGAATGGAATATATGGAATGGAATGGAAAGCAAGGAGGAGGAACCTATAAAGGAGAGGAATGGAATGTATAGGAAAGGAATAGTATGGAATGGAATGGAATGGAATGGAGTGTAATTGAATGGAATGGAGAGGTATGGAATGTAAAGTAGTGGAATGGAAAGGAATGCAATGAAGAGGAATGAAGTGGAGAGGAATATAAGGGAGAGTAACGAATAGCTTCGACTGTAATGAAAAGAAATGTAAGGGAGACTAATGAAATTCAATGGAATGCAACAGAGTGTAGGGTAATGGAATTAAATAGAATGGAATTAACAGGAATGGAATGGAATGGAGAAGAAGGGAATGGAATGAATAGGAATGGAATTGAATGGAATATAATGGAATGAAATGTAACGGAATGGATAGGAATGGAATGAAGAAGAATTGAATGAGGGAATGGAATGGAATGCAATAGAATGCAAGAAATTTACTGAAGAGAAAGGAAGGGATATGGCAGGAATGGAATGAAGTGGACTGGAATAGAGAGGAATGGAAACGAATGGAATGGAATGGAATACACTGTAAAGGAATGAAACGGCAAGGAGAGGATTGTAATGGAATGGAATGGAGATAAAGGAAGGGAGAGGTATAGAAGTCAGAGGAATCATATGAAATATACGCGAATGGAATTGAGAGGAATGGAATGCTAAGGAAAGAATGGATTGACAAAGAATGCAGTGGAGAGGAATAGAATGGACAGAAATGAACTGGAATGGAACGGAATGGAGATGATTGGAATGGAATAGAGAGGAGTGGGAGAGGAATTTAATGAAGGAATATAAATGCAAAAGAATGGAATACAATGGAATGGAGAGGAATGGAATGGAGAGAAATAGAAGGCAATGAACTGGAATGGAATGGAATGCAATGAAATGGGATGGAGAGGGATAGAATGGAAAGGGTAGAAATGGAATGGAGGGGAATGGAATGGAGAAGTATGGAATGGAGAGGAATGGTATGGAATGAGAGGAATGGAATTCAGAGGAAAAGAAGGGAGACGAATGGAAAGTAATGGAGAGAATAGGAATGGAAAGGAAAGTAATGGAATGAATTGGAATGGAATGAGGAGGAATGGAAAGCAATGAAATGGAACGGACAGGAAAGGAATGAAATTGAAAGAATGGAGAGTAATGAAATGGAAAGGAATCTAAAAGAAAAGAGAAGAATGGGAGGGAGAAACATAGAATGGAGAGGTATGCAATCAAATGAAATGGAAAGGATTTCAATATAATGGAATGCAGAGGAATGAAATGGAATGGAATGGAATAGAATGGAAAGGAGAGGAATGGAATGGATAGGAATGGAATGGAGAGTAATTGAATGGAGAAAATCGAATTAAAGGAAAGGAATGTTGTTGGGAGCCAGCCTTGGAGGCCTGCCTGATTGACAAAGTCCAGGCGCGTTGAGGACCCCCGGCCGCAAAGTGAGTCTGGGCAGCTGAGGCCCTTCTGTCTTCCGTCTTTGCTGTTGATACAGCTGAAGAAATTCTGTGCAGTCATGGAAGAAGAAGATGGCATGTTTATGTGAAGAATCACAGCTAACCTGGAAATGTCATGGTTCATTTTTCCATTTTCCACTATGCTGTTTGGCCTTTTCTAACATATGCAAGGGTTAAACTGAAGCACATCAAGAATGCTTCCTTTCACTTGGTTATAAGTTACTAGATATTGCTGAAGTAAAAAATAATATAAGTATATTCACTCCTTATTTGATTTAGAATTATGTAGTTTAGTGTTTAAACATAAGGTTTTTTAGAAGCACAAGTTTATAGTAGTTTATTATGAATTCATTGTAAGTTCTAACACTTATCTAGGAGTTATGTAGGTGATATATAGCACTGTTTTCACTGACTTAGGATAAAGATTAATGTTAAGGTTTTTACTTAATTTAATAGTTAAAACTCTAAGTTAACATTTATAGAGTAGGTTTTCACTGTACTCATAATATAATAATCAGACACTTTTATGACAGATCAGCTAAAACAGAAAGCAACCTTGAGGGGCCTGGGAAACATTACTAAAAGCCTCTTTTGAGTTCTCTTTAGAAACAAGCACTGCAAGATAAAAGTAACGAGGACATCTGGACAAGGGAGGTGATCATGGGACTCTGAAGAACATAAGAGCCTAAGATGGGAAAATTCCTGACACATAAAGAAATATACACTTAAAGAAACTTTCTTGAGACATTTCAAGGACTGTAATTTGGGACATTGGACTGAAAGTATCATTGTTGGCTTTATGAATAAGACTTGTTGTCTAAATGCCTATGAGAATCTTGGTTTGTCTGCAACTAAAGCCTATGGGAATCTTGGTTTGTTTGCTACTAAAGCCTATGGGAATCTTGGTTTGTTCACTACTAAGACCACTAGCTGGTAACTTTTAAAAGATATGTATGTGAAAGAATTTTCTTTGTCTTGCCCCTCCACGAATGATATAAAAGCTCTGAGTTAACTAACATTAAATTGTCATCTGTTCAGGAGGCAGGTGTCCATGTATATGATCTTCATCCGTCGCCTATCCGTCTCTCCTTCAACACTTCCCACGACCCTTGCGGGGCGGGCCCCCACAGAATGTAATTAGAGAAATAGAATGGTGAGGAATGTAATAGAGAAAATTTAAATGGAACGGAATGGAATAGAATAGAATGGAATGGAATTAAATTTAGCGGACTGGAGAAGAATGGAAAGTAATGCAATGAAATGAAATGTAAAGGAGAGGATGGGAATGGAATGGAGCAGAAGGGAATGGAGAGAAACTAAATGCACTGGAATGGAATAGAGAGTAATAAAATAGGGAGAAATGGATTGGAGGGGAATGGAGTCGAATGGAGAAGTATAGAATGCAATGGAATGGAATACATTATATAGAATGGAATGGAATGGAATGATGGGGAATGGAATGGGATGGAATGGTGAGGGCCAGAATGGAATAGAATGGTATAATTGCAATGGAATGGAATGGATGGGAATGGTGAGAAATAGAATGAAATAAAGCTGAACAGAATTGAATGGAAACGAATAGAATGAAGAGGAATGGAATGGAGAGGAATAGAATGGAGAAGAATGAAACTGAATGGAATGGAATAGAGATAAGTGGAATTAAACGGAATTGATTGCAGTGGAACAGAATGGAATGCAGAGGACTGGAATGGAAGGAATGGAATGGAACAGAATGGCGAGGAATAGAATGGAGAGGAATGAAAATGAATGGAATGTAATTGAGAGGAGTGGATTTAAATGGATTGGATCGAAATAGAACTGAATGGAATACAGATGAATGGAATGGAATTGATTCGATTGGATGGAATGGAATGGAAAGCAATGGAGAGGAATGTATAAAGGAGAGGAATGGAATGGAATGGAATGGAATGGAATGGATAGGAGAGGAATAGAATGGAAGAGAAGGGAATGGTATGGAATGAAGAGTAATGGAATGGAATGGCGAGGTATGTAATGTAAAGTAGTGGAATAGAATGCAATGGAGAGGAATGAAGTGGAGAGGAATGGAATAGCTTCGACTGTAACTTGAAAGAAATGTAAGGGAGAGTAATGGAATACAATAAATGCTATGGAATGTAGCGTAATGGAATTAAATGGAATGGAATGAGGAGGAATGGAATGGAATGGAAAAGAAGGGAATGGAATGAATAGGAATGGAATTGAATGGAATATAATGGAATGAAATGCAATGGAATGGATAAAAATGTAATGGAAAAGAATTGCAAAAGGGAATGGAATTGATTGGAATTGAATGCAATGGAATGCAAGGAATTTACTGAAGAGAAAGGAATGGAGAAGAAAGGAATGGAATGAAGTGGAATGGAATGGAGAAGAATGGAAAGGAATGAAATGGAAAGGAGAGGAAAGAATAGAAATGCAATGGAATAGAATGGAGATAAAGGAAGGGAGATGTATGGAAGTTAGAGGAATCATATGAAATATAGACAAATGGAATTGAGAAGAATGGAATACAAAGGAAAGGATGGATTGATAAAGAATGCAAGGGAGAGGAATAGAATGGAGAGAAATGAACTGAATGGAATGGATTGGACACGATTGGAATGGAATGGAAGGAGAGGAATGGAGAGGAATTTAATGAAAGCATTGGAATGCAAAAGAATGGAATGCAGTGGAATGGAACTGTTTGGAAAGGAATGGAGTGTAGAAGAATAGAAGGCAAAGAACTGTAATGGAATGGAAGTGAATGGAGTGGAGTGGAATGCAATGGAATTGAATGGACATGAATAGAATTTAATGGGTAGAAATAGAATGGATGGGAATGGAATGGAGAGGTAAGGAATGGAGAGGAATGATATGGAATGAGAGGAATGGAATTCAGAGTAATAGAAGAGAGAGGAGTGGAATGTAATGGAGAGAATAGGAATGGAATGGAAATAAATAGAATTAATTGGAATGGAGAGGAGAGGAATGGAATGCAACGGAATTGAATGGAGAGGAAAGGAATGCAATTGAAGGAATAGAAAGGAATGGAAAATAAGGGAGAAAAATAGGTGGGAGAAGACTGAATGGAGAGTTATGCATTCGAATGGAATGGAAAGGATTTCAATGGAATAGAAGCGATAGGAATGGAATGGAATGGAATGGAGAGGAATGAAATAAAATGGAATGGAACAGAAAGGAGAGGAATGGAATGGATAAGAATGAAATGAAGAGAAATTGAATGGAGAAAATGGAATTAAAGGAAAGGAATGCAATGTAGAGAAATAGAATGGTGAGAAATGCAATAGAGAAAATTGGAATGGAATGGAATGGAATTCAGTTTCATGGAATGGTATTCAACTTAAAGGAATGGAGATGAGTCAAAGTAATACAATGGAATGGAATGGAATGGAATGGAATGGAAAAGAGAGGATGGGAATGGAATGGAGAGGCAGGGAATTGAGTGAAATTAAATGCAGTGGAATGGAATGGAGAGTAATAAAATAGGGAGAAATTGAATGTAGGTGAATTGAATAGAATAGAGATGAGTAGAATGCAAAAGAATGGAAGGGAATGGAATGGATAGGGATGGAATGGAATGGAGGGGAATGGAATAGAATAGAATTGAAGGGTGAGGGATAGAATGGATTGCAATTCTATGATTGGAATGGAATGGAATGGACCGGAATAGAGAGAAAAAAATGGAATAGAGAGAAATGGAATAAAATGGAGAGGAATGGAATGGAAGGAAAGGAATGAAGAGGAATGGAATGAAGAAAATAAAATTTGAAGGGAAATTTCAAGAAGAGTTGAATAAAATGGAATGGATTGAAATGGAACAGAATGGAATGGAGAGGAATGGAATGGCATTGACTGGAATGTACGGAATGGAATGGAAAGCAATGGAGAGGAACGTAATGTACAGGAGAGGAAAGGAATGGAATGGAATGGAAAGGAATGAATAGGGGAGGAATAGAATGGAATGGAGATAATGTAAGGGAGAGATATAGAAGTTCGAGGAGTCACATGAAATATAGATGAAAGGAATTGAGAGTAATGGAATGCAAAGAAAAGAGTGGATCGACAGAGAATGCAGTAGAGAGGAATAGAATGTAGAGAAATGAAGTGGAATGGAATGGAATGGAGATGATTGGAATGAAATGGAAAGGAGGGGAATGGAGAGGAATTTAATGAAAGAATTGGAATGCAAAAGAATGGAATGGAATGGATTGGAGAGGAATAGAATGGAGAGGAATAGAAGGCAAGGAATTGGAATGGAATGGAATGGAATGGAATTCAATAGAATGGAATGGAGAGGAATAGAATGTAATGGGAAGAAAGAGAATGGAAGGGAATGGAATGGAGAGGTATGGAATGGATGGAATGGTATGGAATGAGAGGATTGGAATTCAGAAAAATAGAATAGAGAGGAATGGACTGTAATGGAGAGAAGAGGAATGGAAGGAAAGGAATGGAATGAATTGGAATGGAATGCAATGGAATGGAATGCAATGGAATGGAATGGAAAGGAAATGAATGCAATGGACATAATGGAGAGTAATGGAATGGAAAGGAATGGAAAGAATTGAGAAGTGTGGGAGGGAAAGAATAGGATGGAAAGGTGTGCAATCGAATGGAATGGAAAGGATTTCAATGGAATGGAATGGAGACGAATAAAATGGAATGGAAAGGAGAGGAATGCATAGGATAGGAATGGAATGTAGAGGAATTGAATGGAGAAAATGGAATGGGAGGAAGGAATGTAATATAGAGAAATAGAATCGTGAGAAATGGAATAGAGAAAATTGGAATGGAATGGAATGGAATAGAATAGAATGGTAATGAATTTAATGGAATGGAGAGGAATGGAAAGTAATGTAATAGAAGAGGAAGGGAAAGAAAGAAAGGAGGGGAAAGGGGAATGTAATGGAAAAAGGAATGCAAGGGAGAGGACATAAATGCAGTGGAAAGGAATGGAGAGCAATAAAATGGGGAGAAATGGAATGGTGAGAAATGGAAAGTAATGTTGAGGAATGGATTGGAGAGGAATGGAATGGAATTCATGGGAATAGAATGGAAATGAATAAAATGGAATAGAATGGGGTGGTATGGAATGGAATGGAATGGAACAGTAAGGAGGGGAATGGATTGGAATGGATGGTAGAGGAATTGAATGGAGAAAATGGAATGAAGAGGAAAGAAATGTAATGTACAGAAATTAATGGAGAGAAAAGGAATAGAAAAAATTGGAATGGAATGGAATTCAATTTAATGGAATGGAAATTAAATTTAATGGAATGGGGAAAATGGAAAGTAATGCAATGGAATGGAATGGAAAGGAGAGGATGAGAATAGAATGGAGAGGCAGGGAATGGAGAGAAACTAAATGCAGTGGAATGGAATGGAGACTAATAAAATAAGGAGAAATGGAATGGAGGAAAATTGAATAGAATGGAGAGGTATCGAATGGAAAGGAATGGAATGAAATGGATAGGAATGGAATTGAATGCAATTGAATGGAAGGGAGGGGAATAAAATGGAGTGGAATGGAATTGAAAGGTGAGGGTAGAATGGAATGGAATAGTATGATTATAATGGAATGGAATAGAATAGAATGGAATGGAATGGATGGGAATGGAAAGAAATGAAATGGAAGAGGAAAGAATAATGGAAATGGAATGAATGGAATGAAGAGGAATGGAATGGAAGGAATGGAATGAAAAAGAATGGAAGGAAGTAGAGAGGAATGAAATGGAACGGAATGGAATCGAGAGGAGTGGAACTAAATGGAATGGTATGAAATGAAACAGAATGGAATGGAGACGAAGGGATGGAAGGAATGGAATGAGGAGGAATGGAATGGAATGGAGAGGAATAGAATGGAGAGGAATGAAAATGAAAGGAATAGAATTGAGAGGAGTGGAATTAAACGGAATGGATTGAAATGGAACAGAATGGAATGGAGAGGCATGCAATGGAATTGACTGGAATGGAAAGCAATGGAGAGGAATGTAATGTAAAGGAGAGGAAAGAAATGGAATGGAAGGCAATGGAATGGAATGGAATGGAACGGATAGGAGAGGAATAGAATGGAATGGAATGAAAGGGTATGGAATGGAGTGCAATTGAAAGGAATGGAGAGGTATGGAATGTAAATTAGTGGAATGGAATGGAATGCAATGGAGAGGAATGAAGTGGAGAGGAATACAAGGGAGAGGAATGGAATAGCTTCGATTGTAATGAAAAGAAATGTAAGGGAGAGTAATGGAATTCAGTGGAATGCAATGGAGTGTAGAGTAATGGAATTAAATTGAATGCAATGGTAGGAATGGAATGGAATGGAGGAAAAAGGAATGGAATGAATAGGAATGGAATTGAATGGAATATAATGAAATGAAAGGAAAGGGAATGGAGAAGAATTGAATGAGGGAATGGAATTGAATGGAATGCACTGGAATGCAAAGAATTTACTGAAGAGAAAGGAAGGGAGAAGATAGGAATGGAATGAAGTGGATTGGAATGGAGGGGAATGGAAAGGAATGTTATGGAAAGGAATGGAATAGAATGGAAAGAATGAAATGGAAGAGGAGGAATGGAATGGATAAGAATGGGAAGTAGAAGAATTAAATGGAGAAAATGGAATGAAATAAAGGAAAGTAATGTTGAGAAATAGAATTTTAAGGAATGGAATAGAGAAAATTGGAATGGAATGGCATGGAATTGAATGGAATGGATTAGAATGGAATGGAATGGAATAGAATGGAATGGGATTCCACTTAATGGAATGGAGAAGAATGGAAAGTAATGTAATCGAATAGAATGGAATTAATGGAAAATAGAGTATGGGAATGGAATGGAGAAGAAGGGAAAGGAGAGAGACTCTAAGCAGTGTAATGGAATGGTAAGTAATAAAATAGGGAGAAATGGAATGGAGGGGAATGGAATAGAAAGGAGAGGAATACAATGGTAAGGAATGGAATGGAATGGATTGGAAAGAAATGGAATAGAATGGGATGCAATGGAATAGAATGAATGCAATGGAAAGCTGAGGGATAGAATGGATTGGAATGCTATTTGTACAATGGAATGGAAAGGATGGGAATGGAAAGAAATGAAAAGGGATAAAGAGGAATGGAATTAAATGGAGAGTAATTGAATGGAAGAAATGGAATGAAGAGGAATTGAATGGAATGGAGAAGAATACAATGGAGAGAAATGTAATTGAATGGAATGGAATCCAGAGGAGTGGAATTAAATGGAATAGAATGAAATGGAACAGAATGGAATGGAGAAGAATGGAATGGAAGGAATGGAATGAAGAGCAATGGAATGGAATGGAGTGTTATAGAACGGAGAGGAATGAAAATGAATGAATGGAATTGAGTGGAGTGGTATTAAATGGAGTGGAATGAAATGGAACAGAATGGAAAGGAGAGGAATGGAATAGAAGGAACGGAATGAAGAGGAATGGAATGGAATGAAAAGGAATAGAATGGAGAGGAATGAAAATGATTGAAATGGAATTGAGAAGAGTGGAATTAAATGGAATGGAATGAAATGGAAGAATGGAATGGAGAGGAATGGAAATGGAATGGAAAGCAATGGGTAGGAATGAATAAAGGGGAGGAAAGGAAGGGAAAGGAATGGAATAGAATGGAATGGAATGGAATGGATAGAAGAGGAATAGAATGGAAGGATAGAAGAGGAATAGAATGGAATGGAAGGCAAGAGTATGGAATGGAGGGTAATTGAAAGGAAGGGAAAGGTATGGAATGTAAAGTAGTTGAATGGTATGGAATGCAATGGAGAGGAATGAAGTGGAGAGGAATATAAGGGAGAGAAATGGAATAGCTTTGACTGTAATGAAAAGAAATGTAAGGGAGAGTAAGGGAATTCAATGGAGCACAATGGAGTGTAGGGAAACGGAATTAAATTGAATGGAATGAACAGGACTGGAATGGAATGGAGAAGAAGGGAATGGAATGAATAGGAATGGAATTGAATGGAATATAATGGAATGAAATGCAATGGAATGGAATTTAATGAAGAGAAAGGAAGGGAGAAGATAGGAATGGAATGAAGTGGATTGGAATGAAGAGGAATAGAAAGGAATGGAATGGAATGGAATAGAATAGAAAGAATAAAATGGAAAGGAGAGGAATGGAATGGAATGGAATGGAAAGGAAAGGAGGTAAAGAAAGCAAGAGGTATAGAAGTTAGAGGAATCGTATGAAATATAGACGAATGGAATTGAGAGTAATGGAATGCAAAGGAAGGAATGGATTGACAAAGAATGCAGTGGAGAGAAATAGAATGGAGAGAAATGAACTGGAATGGAATGGAATGGAATGGAGACGACTGGAATGGAATGGAGAGGAGTGGAATGGAGAGCAATTTAATGAAGGAATGCGAATGCAAAAGAATGGAATACAATGGAATGGAAAGGATTGGAGAGGAATGCAAAGGAGAGGAATAGAAGGCAACGAACTGGAATGGAATGGAATGGAATGGAATGGAATGGAGAGGATTAGAATGGAATGGGTAGAAATAGAGGGAAATGGAATCGAGAAGTATGGTATGGAGAGTAATGGTATGGAATGAGAGAAATGGAATTCAGAGGAATAGACAGGAGAGGAATGGAATGTAGTGGAGAGAATTGGAGTGTAAATGAAAGAAATGTAATGAATTGGAATGGAATGTGGAGGAATGGAATGCAATGGAATGGAATACACAGGAAAGGAATGAAATGGAAGGAATGGAGAATAATGGAATGGAAAGGAATGGAGAGGAATGGGAGGGAGAATAACAGAAAGGAGAAGTATGCAACCGAATGGAATGGAAAGTATTTCAATGAAATGGAATTCCGAGAAATGGAATGTAACGGAATGGAATGGAATGGAATGGAATGGAATGGAATGGAATGGAATGGAAAGGAGAGGAATGGAATGGATAGGAATGGAATGTAGAGGAATTAAATGGAGAAAATGGAATGAAAGTAAAGGAATGTAATGTAAAGAAATAGAATTTTGAGTAATGGAGTAGAGAAAATTGGAATGGAATAATGGAATGGAATGGAATGGGATTCCACTTAATGGAATGGAGATAATGGAAAGTAATGTAATAGAATGGAATGCAAAGGAATGGAAAGGAAGGATGGGAATGGAATGGAGGGGAAAGGGGAAAAGGAGAGAGACTAAATGCAGCGGAATGGAAGGGTGAGTGATAAAATAGGGAGAAATGTAATGGAGGGGAATGAATAGAATGGAGGGATAAATGGTAAGGAATGGAATGGAATCGAATGGAATGGACAGGAATGAAATGGAAGGGAATAGAAAGGAAGGGAAGGGAAGGAATGGAATGGAATGGATTGGAAAGGAGTAGAATAGAATGGGATGCAAGGAATAAAATGAAATGCAATGGAATGCTGAAGGATAGAATGGATTGGAATGGTATTATTACAATGGAATGGAATGGATAGGGATGGAGAATAATGAAAAAGAATAAATAGAGATGGAATTAAATGGAGAAGAATTAAATGGAAGAAATAGAATGAAGAAATGGAATGGAATGGAGAAAAATACACTGGAGAGGTATAAAATTTGAATGGAATGAATCGAGAGGAGTGGAATTAAATGGAATGGAATTAAATGGAACAGAAGGGAAAAGGAGAGGAATGGAATGGAAGGAACGGAATGAAGAGAAATGGAATGGAATGGAGAGGAATGAAAATGAATGGAATGGAATCGAGTGAAGTGGAATTAAATGGAAGGGACTGAAATGGAACAGAATGGAAAGGAGAGGAAGGGAAGGGAAAGGGAAAAGGAATGAAGAGGAATGGAATGGAATGGAAAGGAATAGAATGGAGAGGAATGAAAATGAATAGAATGAAATTGAGAGGAGTGGAATTAAATGGAAAGATTAAAATGAACAAAATGGAAAGGAGAGGAAGGGGATCTAATTGACTGGCATGTATGGAATTGAATGGAAAGCAGTGGGGGGGAACACATATAGGAGGGGAAAAGGAATGGAATGGAATGGATTGGATAGGAGAAAATAGAATGATATGGAAGGGAAGTGTATGGAATGGAGGGTAATTGAAAAAAAAGCAGAAGTATGGAATTTAAAGTAGTGGAATGGAATGGAATGCAATGAAGGAATAAAGTGGAGAGGGATAGAAAATAGAGGAATGGAATAGCTTCGATTGTAATGAAAAGAAATTTTAAAGGGAGAGTAATGGAATTCAATGGAATGCAATGGAGTGTAGGGTAGTGTAATTAAATTGAAGAATGGTCAGGAATGTAATGTAATGGAGAAGAAGGGATTGGAATGAATAGGAATGGAATTGAATGGAATGAAATGCAATGGAATGGAATGAAATCGAATGTCAAAGAATTGAATGAGGGAATGGAATAGAATGCACTGAAATGCAAGGAATTTACTGAAGAGAAAGGAAGGGAGAAGATAGGAATGGAAGGAAGTGGATTGAAATGGAGAGGAATGGAAAGCAAAGGAATGGAATGGAATAGAATGGAAAGGAATGAAATGGAAAGGAGAGGAATGGATTGGAATGGAATGGAATGGAGATAAAGGAAGAGAGAGGTATTGAAGTTAGAGGAATCATATGAAAAATAGAAGAATAGAATTGAGAGTAAAGGAATGCAAAGGGAAAATGAATGGATTGACAAAGAATGCAGTGGAGAGAATAGAATGGAGAGAAATGGACTGGAAGGGAAATGGAATGGAGATGATTTGAATGGAATGGAGAGAAGGGGTATGGAGAAAAATTTTTGATGAAGGAGAACGAATGCAAAAGAATGGAATTCGATGAATGGAACAGATTCGAAAGGAATGGAATGGAGAGTAATAGAAGGCAATTAACTGGAATGGAATAAATGGAATAGAAAAAATGCAATGGAATGAAATGGAGAGGAATAGAAGGGAAATAGGTAGAAATAGAATGGAAGGAAATGGAATGGAAAGGTGAGGAATGCTATGGACTGAGTGGAAAGGAATTCAGAGGAATAGAAGGGAGAGGAATGGAATGGAATGGAGAGATGGAATGGAATGTATTGGAATGGAACGGAACGGAATGGAATGGAATGGAATGGGAAAGAGAGGAATGGAATGGATAGGAATGGAATGCAGAGGAATTTAATGGAGAAAATGAAAGGAAAGGAAAGGAATGTAAAGTAGAGAAATAGAATTTTGAGGAATCAAATGAGAAAAATTGGAATGGAATGGAATGGAATAGAATGGAACAGAATGGATGGAATAGAATGGACTGGAATTCAACAATAGAATAGAGAAGAATGGAAAGTAATGCAATCGAATGGAATGGAATGTAAAGGAGATGATGGGAATGGTTTGGGAGATAAAGGGGAAAAAAGCGAGAAACTAAATGCTGTAAAATGGAATGGAGAGTAATAAAATAGGGAGAAATGGAATGGAGGGGAATAGAATAGAATGGAGGGGAATATAATGGAAAGGAAAGCAATGGAATGGAATGGTTAGGAATGGAAAGGAGTGGAATGGAGGGGAATGGAAAGGATTGGATTGGAATGGAATGGAAAGAAATTGAATAGAATGAAAAGGTGAGGATAGAATGGATTGGAATGACTTGATTACAATGGAATGCAATGGATGGGAATGGAGAGAAATGAAATGGGATAAAGGGACCGGAATTGAATGGACAGGAATGGAATGAAGAGGAATGGGATGGAATGGAGAGGAATGAAACTGAATGGAATAGAATTGATGGGAGTAGATTTAAATGGAATGGACTGAAATGAACATAATGGAATGGAGAGGAAGGGAATGGAAGGAATGGAATGAAGAGGAATGGAATGGAATGCAGAGGAATAGAATGGAGAGGAATAAAAATGAATGGAATGGAATTGAGAGGCGTGGAGTTAAATGGAATGGATTGAAGTGGAACACAATAGAATGAAGAGGAATGAAGTGGAATTGTCTGGAATGTATGGAATGAAACGGAAAGCAATGGAGAGGAAAGTGATGTAAAGGAGTGGAAAGTAATGATATGGAATAGAAGGATAGGAACGAACAGAATGGAATGGAAGGGAATGTATGTAATGGAGAGTAAGGGAAAGGAATGGAGAGGTATGGAATGTAAAGTAGTGGAATGTAATGGAAAGCAATAGAGAGGAATGAAGTGGGGGGGAATAGAAGGGAGAGGAATGGAATCAGTTCGACTGTAAAGTAAAGAAATGTAAGGGAGAAAAGGAAATTGAATGGAATGAATTGAGTGTAGAGTAAAGGAATTAAATGGAATGGAATGAACAGGAATGGAATGGAATGGAGAGAAAAGGAATAAAATGAATAGGAATGGAATTGAATGGAATGGAATGGATAGGAATGGAACGTAGAAGAATTGAAAGAGGGAATGGAATGGAATGAAATGGAATGCAATGCGATGAAAGGGAAGTTACTGCAGAGAAAGGAATGTAGATGAAAGGAATGGAATGAAGAGGAATGGAACGGAGAGGAAGGGAAAAGGAATGGCATGAAAGGGAAATAGAATGGAAAGGAATGAAATGGAAAGGAGAGGAATGGAATGAAATTGAATTGAATGGAGACAAAAGAAAGAGAGGTATGGAAATAAAGGGGAATCGTATGAAATATAGACGAATGAGCTGGGCTCGGTGACTCAGCCTGTAATCCCGCGCCTTTGGGAGACTGAGGTGAGTGGATTGCCTGAGCCAGCGGGTTCGAGACCCGCCTGGGCAGCGAGACCCCATCTCTACAATAAATCTAAAGCTCAGCCGGGCGTGGTAGTGCATGCTGTAATTCCGGCTACTCGGAAGGCTGAGGGGGAAGGATCACCGAAGCCCAGCAGGCGAGGCTGCGGTGGCTGGGAGCAGTCACTGTACTCCAGTCTGGTCGACAGAGTGAGACTCCAACTAAAAAAAAAAGAAATATAGACGAATGAAATTGAGAGGAATGGAATGCAAAGGAAAGAATGGATCGACAAAGAATGCAGTGGAGAGGAATAGAAATGAGAGAAATGGACTGAAATGGTAGGGAATGGAGAGGACTGGAATGGAATGGAGAGGAGGGGAACGAAGAGAAATTTTTTTGAAGGAATTGGAATGCAAAAGAATGGAATGGAACGAATTGGAGAGGAACAAAATGGAGAGGAATAGAAGGCAATGACCTGGAATGGAATGGAATGCAGAGGAATAGAATGGAACTGGTAAAAACAGAGTGGAGGGGAAGGGAATGGAGATGTACGGAATGGAGAGGAATGGTATGGAATGAGAGGAATGGAATTCAGAGGAATAGAAGAGAGAGGAATGGAACGTAATGGAGAGAATAGGAATGGAAAGGAAAGGACTGGAATGAATTGGAATGGAATGGGGAGGGATGGAATGCAATGGAATGGAATGGAGAGGAAAGGAAAGCAATGGAAGAAATGGAGAGTAAAGAAAGGGAAAGGAATGGAAAAGAATGGAGAAAAATGGGAATGAGAAAAATGGAATGGAGAGGTATGCAAACGAATGGAATGGAAAGGATTTCAATGGAATGGAATGGAGAGGAGTGAAATGGAAAGGAATGGAATGGAATGGAATGGAAAGGAGAGGAATGGAATGGATAGAAATGGAATGAAGAGGAATTCAATGGAGAAAATGGAATGAAAGGAAAGGAATGTAATGTAGGGAAATTGTATGGTCAGCAACGGAATAGGGAAAATTGGAATGGAATGGAATGGAATGGAATGGAATGGAATTCAACTTAATGGAATGAGAAGAATGGAAAGTAATGCAATCGGAAGGAATGGAATGGAAAGAAAAGGAGAGGATGGGAAAGCAATGGAAAGGAAGGGAAAGGAGGGAAACTAAATGCGGTGGAAGGGAATGCAGAGTAATAAAATTGAGAGAAATGGAATGGATGGATTGGAAGAGAATGGAGAGGTATAGATTGGAAAGGAATGGAATGGATTGCATAGGAATGCAATGGAATGGAGGGGAATGGAATGGAATGGAATGGAATGGAATGGAATGCATTGGAAAGGAATGGAATGGAATGGAATGGAATGGATGGAACGGTGAGGGATAGAATGGATTGGAATGATATTATTACAATGGAATGGAATGGAATGGATGGGAATGAAGAGAAATGAAATGGGATAAAGAGGAACGGAATTGAATGCAGAGGAATGGAATGGAAGGAATGGAATGAAGAGGAATAGAATTGAATGGAGAGGAATAAAATGGAGAGTAATGAAATTGAATGGAATGGAACCGAGAAGAGTGGAATTAAATGGAATGGATTGAATTAGAGCAAAAAGGAATGGAGAGGAATAGAATGGAACTGAATGGAATATATGGATTGGAATGGAAAGCAATGGAGAGTAACGTAATGTAAAGGAGAGGAAAGGAATGGAATGAAATGGAATGGAATGGATAGGAGAGGAATAGAATGGAATGGAGATAAAAGAAGGGAGATTTATAGAAGTTAGAGGAGTCGTATGAAATATAGACGAATGGAATTGAGAGGAATGGAGTGCTAAGGAAAGAATGGATTGACAAAAATGCTGTGGAGAGGTATAGAACAGAGAGAAATGGACTGGAATGGAATGGAGATGATTGGAATGGAATGGGGATAAGGGGAATGGAGAAGAATTTAATGAAAGAATTGGAATACAAAAGAATGGAATGGAACGGATTGGAGAGGAATGGCATGGAGAGGAATAGAAGGCAACGAACTGGAATGGAATTGAATTCAATGGAATGGAATGGAGAGGAATGAATGGAATAGGTAGAAATAGAATGGAGGGGAATGGAATGGAGAGATATGGAATGGAGAGGAATGGTATCAAATGAGAGAAGTGGAGTTCAGAGGAATAGAAGAGAGAGGAATAGAGTGTAATGGAGAGAATAGGAATGGAAAGGAAAGAAATGGAATGAATTGGAATGGAATGGGGAGCAATGCAATGCAATGGAATGGAATGGAGAGTAATGGAATGGAAAGGAATGGAAAAGAATGGAGAAGAGGGGGAAGGAGAAGAATAGGATGGAGAGGTATGCAATAGAATGGAATGGATTTCAACGGAATGGAATAGAAAAGAATGAAATGGAATGGAAAAGGGAGGAATGGCATGGATAGGAATGGAATGTAGAGGAATTGAATGGAGAAAATGGAATGAGAGGGGAGGAAGGTAATGTAGAGATTTAGCATGGTGAGGAATGGAATAGAGAAAATTGGAATGGAATGGAATGGAATAGAATGGAGTGGAATTCAATTTAATAGAACGGAGAAGAATGGAAAGTAATGCAGTAGAATGGAATGGAATGGAATGGCAAGGAAAGGATGGGAATGTAATGGAGAGGAATGCATTGGAGAGGAACTAAAAGAGTGAAATGGAATGGAGAGCGTAAAATGGGGAGAATTGGAACGGAGGGAAATGGAAAGGAATGGAGAGGAATGGAATGGAATGCATGGGAATGGATAGGAAAGGAATGGAATGGAACGGAAAGGAGAGGAATGGAATGGAATGGATTGTAGAGGAATTGAATCGAGATTTTGGAATGAAGAGGAAAGGAATGTAAAGTAGAGAAATGCAATAGAGAGGAATGGAATAGAGATAATTGGAATAGAATGGAATGGAATGGAATTCAATTTAGTGGAATGGAATTCAACTTGATGGAATGGAGAAGTTGGAAAAAATGCAATGGAATGGAATGGAATGGAAAGGAGAGAATGGGAATGGAATAGAGAGGCAGGGAATGGAGAGAAACTAAATGAAGTGGAATGGAATGGAGAGTAATAAACTAGGGAGAAAAAATGGAGGGGAATGGAATACAATGTAAAGGAATAGAACAGAAAGGAATGGAATGGAATGGAATAGAATGAAATGAAATGCAATGGAAGGGAATGAAAGGGAATGAAATGGAATTGAAAGGTGAGGGATAGAAGGGATTAGAATGGTATGATTACAATGGAATGGAATGGATGGGAATGGAGAGAAATGAAATGGGATAAACAGTAACGGAATTAGATGGAGAGGAATGGAATTGAAGGAATGGAATGAAGAAGAATGGAATGGAATGGAGAGGGATAGAATGGAGAGGAAGGAAAATGAATGGGATGGATTCAAGAGGAATGGAATTAAATAGATTGGATAGAAATGGAACAGAATGGAATGGAGAGGAATGGAATGGAAAGACAGGAATGGAATGGATAGGAGAGGAATAGAATGGAATGGAAGGGGATGGTTTGGAATGGAGAGTAATGGAATGGAATGGAGAGGTGGGGTTTGTAAAGTAGTGGAATGGAATGGAACGCAATGGAGAGGAATGGACTGGAGACGAATAGAAGGGAGAGGAATGGAATAGCTTCGATTGTAATGGAAAGAAATGTAATGGAGAGTAATGGTATACAAAGGAATGCAATGGAGTGTAAGGTAATGGAACAAAATGGGATGGAATGAAGAGGAAAGGAATGAACTGGATAAGAAGGGAATGGAATGAATAAAATGGAATCGAATGGTATATAAGGGAATGAAATGCAATGGAAAGGATAGGAATGGATGAAGAAGAGTTGAATAAAGAAAGGAATGGAATGCAAGGAATTTACTGAAGAGAAAGGAAGGGAGAAGACAGTAATGAAATGAAGTGAAAAGGAACGAAGTGGAATGGAAAGAAATGGAATGGAATGGAATAGAATAGAAATGAATGAAATGGAAAGGAAAGGAAAGGAATGGAATGGAATAGAATGGAAATAAAGGAAGGGAGAGGTATGGAAGTAGGAGGAATCATATGAAATATAGACAATTGGAATTGAGAGAAATGGAATGCAAAGGAAATAATGAATTGGCAAAGAATGCATTGGACAGGAATACAATGGAAAGAAATGGACTAGACTGGAATGGAATAGAAAGGATTGGAAGGGAATAGAGAGGAGGGCACTGGAGAGAAATTTAATGAAGGAATTGTAATTCAAAAGAATGGAATGAATCAGATTGGAGAGGAATGGGATTGAAAGGAATAGAAGGCAATGAACTGGAATGGAATTGAATGGAATGCAATGCAATGGAATGGAATGGAGAGGAATGGAATGGAATGGGCAGGAACAGAATGGAGGGGCATAGAATGGAGAGGTACGGAATGGAGAGGAATGGTATGGAATGAGAGGAATGGATTCAGAGGAATAGAAGTGAGAGGAATGGAAGGTAATGGAGTGAATAGCAATAGAAAGGAAAGGAAAGGAATGAATTGGAATGGAATGGGGATGGGTGGAATGCAATGGAATGGAATGGAGAGGAAAGTAATGCAATGGAAGCAGTTGAGAGTAATGGAATGGAATGGAAAGAATGCAGAAGAATGGGAGAAAAATAGAATGGAGAGGTATGCAATTGAATGGAATGGAAAGGATTTCATGGTAGTGGAATGGAGAGGAATGGAATGGAATGGAACAGAGTGGAATGGAATGGAATGGAATGGAATGGACAGGAGAGAAATGGAAAGGATAGGAATGGAATGTAGAGGAATTAAATGGAGAAAATGGAACGAAAGTAAAGGAATGTAATGTAGAGAAATTGAATGGTGAGGAATGGAATACAGAAAATTGGAATGGAATGGAATAGGATGCAATACAATGGAATGGGATTTCACTTAATGGAATGGAGAAGACTTGAAGGTAATGTAATCAAATGGAGTGGAATGGAATGCAAAGGAGATGATGGGAATGGAAGAGAGGAAAGGAAAGGAAAGAAATCAAATGCAGTGGAATGGAATGGAGAGTAATCAAAAGGGATAAATGGAATGGAGAGGATAGGAATAGAATGGAGAGGAATAGAATGGTAAGGAATGGAATGGAATGGATAGGAATGGAATGGAATGGAGGGGAATGGAATGGAATGTAAGGGAAAGGAATGGAATGAAAGAGAGTGGGATGGGTTGGAAAGGAATGGAATGCAATGGAAAGATGAGGGATAGAATGGATTGGAATGGTATTATTACAATGGAATGGAATGCAATGAATGGGAATAGAGAGAAATGAAATAGGATAAAGAGTAACGGAATTGAATGGAGAGGAATGGAATGGAAGGAATGGAATGAAGAGGAATGGAATAGAATGGAGAAGAATACAATGGAGAGGAATGAAATTGAATGGAATGGAATCAAGAGGAGTGGAATTAAACGGAATGGATTGAAATGGAAAGAATAGAATGGAGAGGAATGGAATGGAATATAGAGGAATGGAATGGAATGGAGAGTAATAGAATGGAGAGTAATGAAAATGACTGGAATGGAATTGAGAGAAGTGGAATTAAATGGAGTGGATTAAAATGGAACAGAATGGAAAGGATAGGAACGGAATGGAATTGACTGGAATATATGGAATAGAATGGAAAGCAATGGAGAGGAACGTATAAAGGAGAGGAAAGGAATGGAATGGAATAGAATGGATAGGAGAAGAATAAAATGGAATGGAATGGAATGGTATGGAATGGAGAGTAATGGAATGGAATGGAGAGGTATGGAATGTAAAGTAGTGGAATGGAATAGATTGCAATGGAGAGGAATGAAGTGGAGAGGAATAGAAGGGAGAGGAATGGAATAGCTTCAACTGTAATTGAAAGAAATGTAAGGAAGAGTAATGGAATTCAATGGAATGCATTTCAGTGTAGCATAATGGAGTTAAATGAAATGGAATGAAGACGAGTGGAATGGAATGGAGAAGAAGAGAATGGTATGAATAGGAATGGAATTGAATGGATTATAATGAATGAAATGCAATGGAATGGAAAGGAATGGAATGGAGAAGAATTGAATGAGGAATGGAGTGGATTGTAATGTAATGCAATGGAATGAAAGGAATTTAATGAACAGAAAGGAAGAGAGAATAAAGGAATGGAATGAAGTGGAATGCAATGGAGAGGAATGGAAAAGAATGGAATGGAATGGAATGGAACGAAGATAAAGGAATGGATAGGTATGAAGTTAGAGGAATCGTATGAAATATAGACGATTGAAATTGGCAGGAATGGAGAGGAATGGAATGGAGTGTAGAGGAATTGAATAGAGAAGTGGAATGAACAGGAAAGGAATGTAATGTAGAGAAATGGAACGGAGAGGAATAGAATAGAGAAAATTGTAATGGAATGGAATCGAATGGAATTCAATTTAATGGAATGGAATTCAACTAAATGAATAGGAGAAGAATGGAAAGTAATGCAAACGAATGGAATGGAATGGAATGGAAGGAGAGCATGGGAATGGAATGGAGAGGAAGGGAATGGAGAGAAACCTAATGCAGTGGAATGGAATGCAGAGTAATAAACCAGGAATAAATGAAATGGAGGGGAATGGAATAGAATGGAAGGAATAGTATGGAAAGGAGTGGAATGAACGGGAATGGAATGGAAAGGAAGGGAATGGAATGAACGGGAATGGAATGGAATGGAATGGAAAGGTGAGGGATAGAATGGATTGGAATGGTATTATTACAATGGAATGGAATGGAATAGATAGGAATGGAGAAAAATGAAATGGGATAAAGAGTTACGCAATTGAATGGAGAGGAATGGAATGGAAGGAATGGAATGAAGAGAAATGGAATGGAATGCAGAGGAATGAAATTGAATGGAATGGAATCGAGAGGAGTGGAATTATATGGAATGGATTGAAATGGTACAGAATGAAATGGAGATGAATGGAATGGAATTGACTGGAATGTATGGAATGGAATGGAAAGCCATGGAGAGAAACGTAATGAAATGGAGAGGAAAGGAAGGGAATGGAATGGAATGAAATGGAATGGAGAGGAATGAAGTGCAGAGGAATAGAAGGTAGAGTAATGGAATAGCTTCGATTGTAAAGGAAAGAAATGTAAGGGAAATTTCTGGAATTCAATGGAATACAACGGAGTGTAGGGTAATGTAATTAAATTCAATGGAATGGAAGAAAAATCCATCTGGAAGGAAGATGGCGACAGCATAGGTGAACTGGTGAGATTCTCTCAATGTGAGTTCCCAAAAAGGCTATTACTTCTCTTCCCCCATCCCCCAGCCCACCACAAACCATGCTGGTGCCAGGCCCAGGAACTTCGGTCCCACGCAGGGCCAGATATTACATCCCCCCCACTGCTGCTGTTCCACTGCATGTGTGGGATTCTCTGGTCCCAGGCCCCTCCAGCTCCCTCCCCGGCTGCATTGTCTCCAGACCGGCACTGGGCACCAAGCTGCCGGTCACACAGGGAGGCTCTGGGCACCCGCCCCTCAGAGACACGGTCCCATTTCTGGCTGTAGTACCCTGGGAGGCCCAGCACCACTCTTGCCACTCACCACCTGCCCTTTGGAACTTTGGAGCTCTGGAACTCGGGCCCACCCTGGCTGAGGCACTCGGCACAAGACCCCAAGCCAGGGGACCCAGACAAGCGGAAAAAAACACGTCTCCTTAAACTGCCTTGCCATTCTCCAGGCAGAGACTTCCATTGATCCTCCCACCTATCAACAAATTTTACCTCATCTCCTAAGGCCAGATATTGCAGCCTCCTGCTGCTGCTATTCCACAGCGTGCGTGGGAGTTTTGGGTCCCAGGCCCCTCCGGCTCTCTCCCTGGCTGCATTGTCTCCAGCCCGGCACTTGGCACCAAGCCGCCAGTCACACAGGGAGGCTCTGGGCACCCGTCCCTTAGAAACACCAGTCCCATTCCTGGCTGAAGTACCCTGTGGGGGGCCCAGAGCCACTCTTGCCACCATACCTGCCCTTTGGAGCTTTGGATCTCTGGAACTCCGGGCCCACCCTGGCTGAGGCACTCAGTGCGAGACCCCAAGCCGGGGGACCCAGACAAGTGGAGAAAAACAGATCTGCTTAAACTACCTTGCCATTCTCCAGGCAGAGACTTCCATTGCCCTGCCCACCTATCAACAAACTTCACCTCAGTTCCTAAGGCAACAGCATGAAACAGGAGACTAAGCCCTACCCCTACGATGCAACAAAAAACAAAAGGGAGAGGCCGGAATCGGAGATCAGAGAAGTGACTCTAGTCTGATTGCTTATTTTGACTTATGATTTTATCATTGAAACTGTTGGTTTAGATCACGTTTGGTGTTTACCTTCTGACTTACACTGTTTCTTGATTTTATTGACCTGTCTCTGTGTAGCTATCAGTACTCTCTAGGGAATCTTTCTTACCTGTCTTTCTTCACTTCTTCCTGGCCCTGTGTCTCTTTCTCACCTGATAGTTGGTATGTATATCTGTTTTCCCTCTCGCACTTCTCTCTTTCGCTTATTTTGACTTATGATTTTATCATTGTAACTGTTGGTTTAGATCACGTTTGTTGTTTACCTTCTGACTTACACTGTTTCTCGATTTTATTGGTCTCTGTGTAGCTATCAGTACTCTTTAGGGAATCTTTCTTACGTGTCTTTCATCACCTCTTCCCGACCCTGTGTCTCTTTCTCACCTGATAGTTGGTATGTATATCTGTTTTCCCTCTCGCACTTCTCTCTTTCTAACTCCCTATTGACCCCCCTTCCTCTATTATTTTCCTCTTTTATACGCCCCCTTTTAAAATCTAGGGACCAAGACTACATACTGCTGAATGGACAGACTGTAAAGCAGAGGGAAAAGTGAACAAAGCCAGAAGACCCTCATAAGGAAGAAAAGGTCATTGCAGAAGAGAAATTTTAAAAAAACCCACCTTCCCTCAAAAACAGAATTGAAGAAGGGGAGAGAAAGGGGGAGAGGGAGAAAAATCTACAGAAATGAAGAAAAACCAAAAGAAGAGTATGGGTCTCTCCCAGACGCCTGGGAGAGCAGACACTGAGAAAACTAACTTTGGAATGCAAACAATGAAAAGCCCCCAAAATAAGGGTCTCAAGCTCCAAAGGCAGATATCAAGACAATAATGGAGAGATTAAAAAGAATTGAGACACAAGAATAAATTAGGAAGAAGCTGATATCTGAGATAACAGTAATAAAACTGTGAATGAAATAAATAACAAACTGATAAGCATGGAAAGCAGAATTACCCAAGCAGAAGAAAGAATCTCAGAGCTTGAGGACCAAAATATAGAAATAACCAAACTCTTAAAAACACAGAAAATAAGCTCAAAAAGACAGAACAAAACCTTCAAGAGATGAGTGACTACCTCAAGAGGCCTAACCTAAGAGTAATCGGACTCCCTGGGGCAGAAAGAGAAACAGAGACCACATTGGAACAAACTTTCCATGAGATCATTCAAGAAAACTTCCCATATCTAGTCAGTGATGCAAAAAATTCAAACACAAGAGATTCAGAGAACCCCTGCAAGACAACATATGAGAAGACTAACTCCTAGACACATAATAATTCGCCTAAATAAAGTAGGCACAAAAGAAAAAATCTTAAAGGCAGCAAGAGAAAAGGCCAGATCACCTACCATGGAAGACCAATCAGAATAGCAGCAGATTTATCTGCAGAAACCCGGCAGGCTAGGAGAGCTTGGAGCCCATTTTCAAAGTCCTAAAAGATAAATAATTTCAACCAAGAATAACCTACCTGGCCAAGCTAAGCTTCATCAGTGAGGGAGAATTAAAATATTTCCCAGATATCCAATCCCTAAGAACTTATGCTGCCACCAAACCATCTCTACATGAAACACTTAAGAAAGTACTAAACACAGAAGAAAAGGAAAAAAGAACAACGTTCTTCACAAGAGTAAGGGAAAAGAATAAAATATACACGAACCAACCCCAAAACCAAAAGAAAGACAAAACAAAAACAAAAACAAGTGGAAGAACAACAACTCAATAAGAACTCCATGATAGGAACGAACTCTCACATTTCAATAATTAGTCTGAATGTGAATGGACTAAACGCACCACTGAAAAGACATACAATGACAAAATGGATAAAATATCACCAGGCAACAATATACTGCCTTCAAGAGACCCATCTCACTAGAAAGGACATACACAGAATCAAAGTAAGAGGATGGCAAACAAATTTTCAGGCGAATGGAACACAAAAGAAAGAGGGGTCGCGATCCAAATTTCAGACAAAATACCATTTAAGCTATCAAAAATTAAAAAAGATACAGAGGGCCACTACATAATGATAAAAGGTTCACTCCATCAACAAGAAATCTATCCTAAACATGTATGCACCCAACATAGGTGCGCCAACATTCATAAAGCAACTTCTAGGAAGACTAAAGAAAGACATTGACTTTAACACCATCATAACTGGGGCTTTAATACACCACTCACAACCCTAGAGAGATCATCAAAAAATCAGCAAGGAGATCGGAATCTCAATAAGACTCTGGACCAAATGGATTTAATTGATACCTACAGAACACTCCATCCAAAGACCACAGAGCACACATTCTACTCATCACCGCATGGAACATATTCTAAGATCGACCACATAATTGGACACAAATCAAGCATAAGCAAATTTAAAAGGACTGAAATTCTACCATGCACCTTCTCGGATCACAGTGGAATAAAAATAAACATTGACACCAAAAAGGTCCCCACAAAACTCACAAAGACATGGACACTAAGCAGCATGATGCTAAACAACTCCTGGGTCAGTGATGAAATCAAAACAGAGATCAAAAGATACCTGGAAACAAAGGAAAATGAAGAAACATCTTGCCAAATTCTCTGGGACGCATTAAAACTGTAATAAGAGGTGAATTTACATCCCTACAAACACACATGTGGAAAATGGAAGGAACAGAAATTCACAACCTAACAAGTCACCTAAAGAAGCTGGAAAAGCAAGACCACAAAAACCCTAATTTCAGCAGAAGAATCCAGATCACCAAAATAAAAGCCCAAATCCAGGACATAGAAGGAAAAAGATAATAGAAAAAAATCAATGAAACAAAAAGCTGGTTCTTCAAAAGAATTAACAAGATCGATGGTCCCCTAGCTAGACTGACCAAGAAAAAACGAGAAAAAAACCAAATAAGCACAATCAGAAACACAAAAGATGAAGTCACATCTGACCCTGAAGAAATACAAAAGATCATTAGAGACTACTATGTACACTTGTATGGAAACAAACTTGAAAACTTTAAGGAAATGAAGGACTTTCTGAAATCACACAACCTACCTAGGTTGGAACAAGAAGAAATTGAGACCCTAAGTAAACCAATAACAATCAAGGAAATCGACTACATAATGAGAAAACTTCCTACAAAAAAAAGCCCTGGACCAGATGGCTTTCCAGCAGAATTCTACAAGACATGTAAGGAGGAGCTGATACCAATCCTACTGAAGGTATTCCAGGCGATTGCAAAGATGGAATGCTCCCCAAATCATTTTACGAAGCCAACATCACATTGATACCCAAGTCAGGTAAAGATCCAACAAAGAAAGAGAACTACAGGCCAATATCTTGTATGAGCATAGATGCTAAAATTCTCAACAAGTTCTAGCAAATCGGATTCAGCAATACATCTCAAAAATCATCCATGACCAAGTAGGCTTCATTCCTGGTATGCAAGGCTGGTTCAACATTCGTAAAACCATAAATGTTATTAAATACATCAACAGATGTCACAACAAAAACCACATGATTATATCATTAGATGCAGAAAAGCTTTTGATAAAATCCAGCACCCTTCTTGATAAAAACCCTTGAACATCTAGGCATACGGGGAACATACCTCAAAATAGTAAAAGCCATCTATGAGAAACCCACAGTGAGCATACTCCTAAATGGACAAAAATTGGAACCATTTCCCCTGAAAACTGGCACAAGACAAGGATGCCCACTCTCACCCCTCCTGTTCAACATAGTATTGGAATTCCTGGCTCGAGCAATCAGAGAAGAGAAGGCAATCAGGGGAATCCAAGTGGAAAAGAGGAAGTCAAGTTATCTCTCTTTGCAGATGAGATGATTGTGTACCTTGAAAACCAAGAGAATCTGTCAAAAGCCTCCTTACGCTTATAAAGGCCTTTCTCAAAGTCTCAGGATACAAAATAAATGTACAAAGGCAATCGCATTTCTCTACACCAATAATAAACAAACAGAAACCCAAATAAAAAACACAATTCCATTCACAATAGCCACAAAAAAAATGAAATACCTTGGCATCTTCCTAACCAGAGATGTGAAAGACCTTTACAAGGAAAACTACAAAACACTGCTGAAATAAATCAAAGTTGACACAAACAAGTGGAAAAATATCCCATGCTCATGGATTGGAAGAATCAACATTGTGAAGATGTCCATCTTACCTAAGGCAATCTACAAATTCAATGCAATACCTATCAAATTACCAGCAACATTCTTCTCAGACCTAGATAAACAACACAGGAATTAATATGGAAACACAAACGTCCAAGAATAGCCAGAACAATCCTCAGAGAAAAAAAAAATAACAGGTGGTATCACATTACCAGACTTCAAACTTTACTATAAAGCTACAATCATCAAAACAGCTTGGTATTGGTATAGGAACAGGCATATAGATCAATGGAATAGAATTGAGATTCCAGAAACAAAACCTGAATTTCTCAACCAACTAATCTTTGACAAAGCCTCCACCACCTACATCTGGCGAGAGGAGAACCTATTCAGTAAATGGTGCTGGGAAAACTGGCTGACCACATGCAGAAGATTGAAACAGGACCCCTATCTATCCCCATGCACAAAGGTTAATTCCAAATGGATCACAGACCTAAATGTAAAACCTCTAACCATAAGAACCTTAGAAAATGAAGGAAATACCCTCATGGAAATCAGAACTGGCATCCAATTCTGAACAAAACCAAAACCACAGCTCATAAGAAAGAAAATAGACAAGTGGGACCTTATTAAACTGACAAGCTTCTGCAAAGCCAAAGAAACCATCAACAGAGCAGGGAGGCAGCTTACAGACTGGGAAAAAATATTTGCCAACACCAGTTCTGACAAGGGCTTAACATCCTGGATCTACAAGGAACTCAAACGTGCTGAAAAGAAAACAACAAACAACCCCATTATAAAATGGGCAAAAGATATGAACAGACACTCAGAAAGGAAGACATCTGAGCAGCCAACAAACACACGAAGAAATGTTCAACCTCACTAATCATAAGGGAGATGCAAATCAAAACCACACTGAGATACCACCTAACTCCAGTCAGAATGGCAATTATCAACAAGTCAAAAAATAACAGCTGCTGGAGAGGGTGTGGTGAAAAGGGAACACTTCTGCACTGTTGGTGGGAGTGTAAACTAGTGCAACCTCTGTGGAAAGCAGTGTGGCGATTCCTAAAAGCTCTAAATACCAACCTCCCATATGACCCCGCAATCCCCCTACTGGGAATATATCCTGAAGAACACAAATCACTCTATAAAAAAGATACCTGCACACGCATGTTTATCGCAGCATTGTTCACAATAGCAAGAACCTGGAACAGTCATGCTGCCCGTCAAAAGAGGACTGGATTTAAAAAATGTGGTACATATACACGATAGAATACTACGCAGCCATAAAAAAGAACAAAATCATGAATTTCGCAGCAACCTGGATGGAACTAGTCTATAATACTGAGTGACCTCTCACAGAAACAAAGATCCGAGTATCACATGTTCTTACTCATATAATAAACCTTAAACATCCTATGCAATACTATAGGAAAATGACTGACAGTACTGGGAAACTATGGTGGGGGTAGGGAGATGGGATTAACAGTAGCAAATATCTGTCTGAGAATGGGGAAACACCCATATCAACAGGGTGCCTGAATGAAACGCAATTGTATAGCTAACCCTTAACTGTACCCCACAACTTCATAATAAAAAATAAATAAGTAATTTAAAATAAATAAATAAATAAATAAATTCAATGGAATGAAGAGGATCCGAAAGGAATGGAGAAGAAGGATATGGAATGAATAGAATGGAATTCAATGGAATATAATGGAATTGAATGCAATGGAATGTATAGGAATGGAACGAAGAGGAATTGAATGAGGGAATGGAATGCAATGCAATGGAATGCAAATAATTTAATGAAGCGAAAGGAATGGAGAAGTACGGAATGGAATGAAGTTGAATAGAATGGAGAGGAATGGAAAGGAATGGAATGGAATGGAATAGAATGAAAAGGAATGAAATGGAAAGGAGAGGAATGAACGGAATGGAATGGAATGCAATGCTATGGAATGCAAGAATTCAATGAAGAGAAAGGAAGGGAGAAGAAAGAAATGCAATGAAGTGGAATCGAATGGAGAGTAAAGGAAAGAAATGGAATGAATGGAAAGGAATGAAATGAAAAGGAGAGGAATGGAATGGAATGGAATGAATTGGAATGGAATGGAATGAATTGGAATGGAATGGAATGAATTGGAATGGAATGGAATGTATTGGAATGGAATGGAGATAAAGGAAGGGAGATATATTGAAGTTAGAGGAATCATATGAAATATAGATGAATGGAATTGAGAGGAATGCAATGCATAGTATGGAAATACAAAGAATGCAGTGGAGGGGAATAGAATGGAGAGAAATGGAATGGACTGAAATGGAATGGAGACGATTGGAATGGAATAGAGAGGAGGGGGATGGAGTGAAAATTTTTTTAATCAATATTTTTTATTATGATTTTGTGGGGATACAGTTAAGGGTTAGGTGTACAATTACGTTTCCTTCAGGCAACCTGTTGCTAAGAGGTGTTTCCCCATCCCCAGACAGATATTTGCGATTGTTAATCCCATCCTCCCCCATAGTTTCCCAGTACCATCAGTCATTTTCTTATAGTATTACATTGGATGTGCAAAGTCCATTATATGAGTGAGAACATGTGATACTCGGATCTTTGTTTCTGTGAGAGGTCACTCAGTATTATAGACTCTAGTTCCATCCAGGTTGCTGCAAAAATTCATGATTTTTTTTTTTTATGAGGGAGTTTTTTGGAAGCCCAATTTTTAAAAAGTTTTTGAGGGGAGATGGGCCCGGGTTTTTTTGGAACTGTGAATAAAATATGGGGGATTTTTTATAATTTTTAGTTTTAGGGATATTAGAGGGGGATTGGGGGAATGGAAGGGATTTTGGAGTTTTTAAAATTTGAATTTTTAAGGGGTTATGTTTCATACCAAAGTGAAAAGGGTTTTTTTTGAATTTCCGAGAACGATTTTTGAGTTTTAAATTGATTTGAGGGATTAGGGATATTATGGGGGGATTTTTTTGATGATTGGAGGGATTTTTTATGGTTTGTTGGTCCCAGATTTTTTGGAAGGGAATTTGATTTTAATAATGGGGTGGGTTTGTTTTTTTTTTAGAAGTTTTAAATTTTCTTGAAATTTGGGAAAAGGGTTAAGCTCTGTTTCAAAAAACCTGGAGTTGGGGGAAAAATACTTTTCCTTTTTGGGGGTGGGGGGGTGAAAAAATTTTGGGGTTGAATGGTTTCTTTGGCTTTGGAAAAGTTGCAATTTAAAAAGGGAAACAATTGGTTATCTTTTTTAGGGAGGGGTGGGTTTGGATTTTGTTCAGGGAATTGGAGGGGTTGATTTAAATGGAGGGAATATTTTTTTAAGGTTCTTAAATGGGGGAATGTAGTAAAAGGGAAATGGAAAGTAAGGGAAGGGAAAAGGGAAATGAAAAAAATGGAGAAGAATGGGGGGAAAGAATGAATGGAGGGTGTGCAATGAATGGAAGGGAAAAGGGATTTCAAGGAATGGAATGGAAGGAATGACATGGAAGGGAAATTTGGAATGAATGGAAATGGAAGGGAAAAAGGAGAGGAATGTATTGGATGGGAAATGGAAAGTAGAGAATTGAATGGAGAAAATGGAATGAAAAAAAAGGGAATTAATGTAAGAAATAGAATGGTGAGGAATGGAAAGGGGAAAAATTGGGGGAAAAAATGGGAATGGAATGGAATAATGGAAGGGAATTCAACTTAAAGAATGGAGAAAAAGGGGGAAAGAAAAAAAAAATGGAAGGGAATGGATGGAAAGGAGTGATGGGAATGGAATGGAGAGGGGGGGAAAGGGAAAAAATAATGGTGGAATGGAATGGAGAGTATAAAATAGGAAAATGAAGGAGGGGAAGGGAATAGAAGGGAAAAGGGGGAGATAATGGAAAGGAATGGAATGGAATGGTTAGAATGGAATGGAGTGAATGGAGGGGAATGGAAAAGGGGAAAAAAAGGAAGGAATAAAGGAATGGAAGAAAGGAATGAAATTGAATGGAATGGAATAAAAAGAGGGGAATTTAAAAGGGGAATGGATTGAAAGGAAAAATGGAAGGGGAAAAAAAGGGGAAGGGAAAGGAATGGAATAAAGGGGAAGGAATGGAATCAGGGGAAATAGAATGGAGGGGAAATAAAAATGAAGGGAAAGGGAAATTTGAGAGGGTGGATTAAATGGAATGGATTGAAGGGGAAACAAATAAATGAAGAGGAATGAATGGAATTGCTGGAATGTATGGAATGAAAGGAAAGCAAGGGAGGGGAAAAGTAATGTAAAGGAGGGAAAAGGAATGGAGGGGAAAAAATGGATAGGAGAGAAAGAAAATGGAAGGGAAGGGTATGGAATGGGAGTAAGGGAAAAGAATGGAGAGTATGGAATGTAAAGAGGGGAAATTTAAAGGGAAAAGCAATGAGAGGAATAAGTAAAAGGGAATAAAAGGGAGGGGAATGGAATGGGTTCGATTTAAAAAGAAAGAAATGTAAGGGAGAGTAAGGGAAATTTCAATGGAATGAAATGGAGTGTAGGTAAGGGAATTAAATGGAAGGGAATGAACAGGAATGGAAGGGGAAAAAAAGAAGGAAGGGAAAAAGGAAGAAGGATGAAGGGAATGGAATGGATAGGAATGGAACGGAGAAGAATTGAAAGAAGGAATGGAATGAAATGGAATGCAATCGGATGCAAGAAATTTCTAGAAAAAGGGAAGGGAGAGAAAGAAAGGAATGAAGTAATGGAAGGAGAGGAATGAAAGGAATCATGGAATGGAATAAAAGGAAAGGAATGAAAGGAAAAAAAGGGAAAGGGAATAAGGAATGAATGGAGAAAGAAAAGGGAGAGAAATTAGAGGAATAATGAAAAAGGAATGGGGTTGGGGAGGAATTTGGTTTGGGAGGTGAAGGAGGGGATTGCCTGGGAGGTTCGAAGTGGAAGAAGATATTTTAAAATAAATAAAAAATAGGGGGTGATGAGAGAATTCGGTAAGGAAGTCGAGTGGGAAGGAGGGGGAGTAAGGGGGGTGATGGGGGAAGTATGATAGTTGGAAGGGAGATAATCAAAAAAAAAAAAAAAAGAAAATGGAGAAAAAAATTTGAAGGAAGGGAAGAAAGGAAAAATGGATTAAAAAGAATGCAATGGAAGGAATGAAAGAAGAAATGGATTGGAAAGGTAGGGAATGGAGAGGATTAGAATGGAATGGAGAGGAGGGGAATGGAGAGAAAATTTTTGAAGGAATTGGATGCAAAAGAATGGAATGGAACAGATTGGAGAGGAATGGAATGGAGAGGAATAGAAGGCAATGAAATGGAATGGAATGGAGTGCAATGGAATTGAATGCAAAGGAATAGAATGGAATGGGTAGAAATAGAGTGGAGTGGAACAGAGTGGAGAGGTATGGAATGGAGAGCAATAGTATGGAATGAGAGGAATGGAATTCAGAGGAATAGAAGAGAGAGAGGAATGGAACGTAATGGAGAGAATAGGAATGGAAAGGAAAGGAATGGAATGAATTGGAATAAATGGAAGGGATGGAATGCAGTGGAATGGAATGGAGAGTAATGGAAAGGAAAGGAATGGAAAAGAATGGAGAAAATTGGGAATGAGAAAAATGGAATGGAGAGGTATACAAAGGAATGGAATGGAAAGGATTTCAATGGAATGGAATGGAGAGGAGTGAAATGGAAAGGAATGGAATGGAATGTAGAGGAATTAAATGGAGCAAATGGAATGAAAGGAAAGAAATGTAATGTAGCGAAATTGTATGGTGAGCAATGGAATAAAGAAAACTGGAATGGAATGGAATGCAATGGAATTCAACTTAATGGAACAAGAAGAATGAAAAGTAATGCAATCGGATGGAATGGAATGGAATGGAAAGGAGAGGATGGGAATGCAATGGAGAGGAAGGGAAAAGAGAGAAAGTAAATGCAATGGAATGGAATGGAGATTAATAAAATGGAGAAAAATGGAATGGAGGAGATTGGAAGAGAATGGAGAGGAATAGATTGTAAAGGAATGGAATGGAATGGATTGCATAGGAATGGAATGGAATGGAGGGGAACGGAATGGAATGGAATGGGATGGAAAGGAATGGAATGGAATGGAATAGAAAGGTGAGGGACAGAATGGATTTGCATGGTATTATTACAATGGAATGGAATGGATGGGAATGAAGAGAAATGAAATGGGATAAGAGGAATGGAATTGAATGCAGAGGAATGGAATGGAAGAAATTGAATGAAGAGGAATGGAATGGAAAGGAGAGGAATAAAATGGAGAGTAATGTAATTGAATGGAATGGAACCGAGAAGAGTGGAATTAAATGGAAAGGATTGAAATGGAACAGAATGGAATGGAGAGGAATGGAAAGGAAGGAATGGAATGGAGAGGAATAGAATGGAGAGGAAACAAACTGAATGGAATCGAACCAAGAGGAGTGGAATTAAATGGAAAGGATTGAAATGGAACAGAATGGAATGGAGAGGAATGGAAAGGAAGGAATGGAATGAAGAGGAATGGAATGGAATGGAGAGGAATAGAATGGAGAGGAAACAAACTGAATGGAATGGAATCGAAAGGAGTGGAATTAACTGGAATGGATTGAAATGGAACAGAATGTAATGGAGAGGGATGGAATGGAATTGACTTGATTATATGGAATGGAATGGAAAGCAACGGAGAGGAACGTAATGTAAAGGAGAGGAAAGCAATGGAATGGAATGGAACGGAGTGGATAGGAGAGGAATAAAATGGAACAGAAGGGATTGGTATGAAATGGAGAGTAATGGAATGGAATGGAGAGGTGTGGAATGTAAAGTAGTGGAATGGAATGGAAATCAATGGAGAGGAATGAAGTGGAGAGTAATAGAGGGAGAGGAATGGAATACCACTGACTGTAATGGAAAGAAATTTAAGGGAGAGTAATAGAATTCAGTAGAAGGCAATGGAGTGTAGGGTAGTGGAATTAAATGTAATGGAATGGAGAGGAGAGGAATGGAAAGGAGAAGAAGGGAATGGAATGAATAGAATGGAATTGAATATAATATAATGGAATGAAATGCAAGGGAATGGACAGGAATGGAATGGAGAAGAATTGAATGAGGGAATGGAATGCAATGCAATGGTATGAAAGGAATTTACTGAAGAGAAGGTAAGGGAGAAGAACGGAATGCAAGGAAGTGGAATTGAATGGACAGGAATGGAAAGGAAAGGAATGGAATGGAATAGAATGGAAAGAATGAAATAGAAAAGAGAGGAATGTACAGGAATGGAGTGAAAAGTAATGGAGATGAAAGAAGGGAGAGGTATGGAAGTTAGAGAAATCATATGAAATATAGACGAATGGAGTTGAGAGGAATGAAATACAAAGGAGAGAATGGATTGACAAAGAATCCAGTGGAGAGGAATAGACTGGAGAGAAATGGACAGGAACGGAAGGAAATGAAGAGGATTGGAATGGAATGAAGAGGAGGGGAATGGAGAGAAAATTTTTAAGAAATTGGAATGCAGCCGGGCTCGGTTGCTCAGCCTGTAATCCCGCGCCTTTGGGAGGCTGAGGTGAGTGAATTGCCGAAGCCCGTGGGTTCGAGACCCACCTGGGCAGCAAGACCTCATCTCTACAATAAATCAAAAAATCAGCCGGGTGTGGTAGCGCATGCCTGTAATTCCGGCTACTTGGAAGGCTGAGGTGGAAGGATCGCCAGAGCCCAGCAGGTCGAGGTTGCGGTGGCTGGGAGCGGCCACTGCACTCCAGTCTGGGTGACAGAGTGAGACTCCAACTCAAAAAAAAAAAGAAAATAAATTGGAATCCAAAAGAATGAAATGGAACGCATTGTGGAGATATGGAATGGAGAGGAATAGAAGGCCATGAACTGGAATGTAATGGAATCAAATGGAATGCAATGGAATGGAATGGAAAGGGATACAATGGAATGAGTAGAAATAGAATGGAGGGGAATGAATGGAAGTAATGGAATGAAGAGAAATGAAATGGAATGGAGAGGAATAGAATGTAGAGGAATGAAAATAAAAGATATGGAATTGAGAGGAGTGGAATTAAATGGAATGGATTGAAATAGAGCAGAATGGAATGAAGAGGAATGGCATGAAACTGACTGGAATGTATGGATTGGAATGGAAAGCAATGGAGAGGAAAGTAATGTAAAGGAGAGTAAAGGAATGGAATGGAATGGATAGGAGAGGAATAGAATGAAATGGAGTAAAGGAAGGGAGATGTATGGAAGTTAGAGGAGTTGTATGAAATATAGACAAATGGAATTGAGAGAAATGGAGTGCTAAGGAAAGAATGGATTGAAAAGAATGCTGTGGAGAGGTATAGAAAGGAGAGAAATGGACTAAAATGGAATGGAATGGAGACTATTGGAATGGAATGGGGATAAGGGGAATGGAGAAGAATTTAATGAAAGAATTGGAATGCAAAAGATTGAAATGGAACGGATTGGAGAGGAATGGCATGGATAGGAATAGAAGGCAATGAACTGGAATGAAATGGAATGGAATTCAATGGAATGGGATGGAGAGGAATAGAATGGAATGGGTAGAAATAGAATGGAGGGGAATAGAATGGAGAGATATGGAATGGAGAGGAATGGTATTGAATGAGAAAAGTGGAGTTCAGAGGAATAGAAGAGAGAGAAATGGAGTGTAATGGAGAGAAAAGGAATGGAAAGGAAAGAAATGGAATGAATTGGAATGGAATGGGGAGCAATGGAATGGAATGAAGAGGAAATGAATGCAATGGAAGGAATGGAGAGTAATGGAATGGAAAGGAATGGAAACGAATGGAGTAGAGAGGGAGGGAGAATAGGATGGAGAGGTATGCAATCGAATGGAATGGAAAGGATTTCAACGGAATGGAATGGAGAGGAATGAAATGGAATAGAATGGAATGGAAAAGGGAGGAATGGAACAGATAGGAATAGAAAGTACAGGAGTTCAATGGAGAAAATGGAATGAAAAGGAAGGAATGTAATGTAGAGATATGGAATGGTGAGGAATGGAATAGAGAAAATTGGAATGGAATGGAATGGAATGGATGGAATGGAATAGAATAGAATGGAGTGGAATTCAATTTAATGGAATGGAGAAGAATGGATAGTAATGCAGTAGAATGGAATGGAATGGAATGGAAAGGAGAGGATGGGAATGTAATGGAGAGGAATAAAATGGAGAGGAACTAAATGGAGTGGAATGGAATGGAGAGCAATAAAATAGGGATTTTGGAACGGAGGGAAATGGAAAGAAATGGAGAGGAATGGATTGTTGAGGAATGGATTGGAGAGGAATAGAATGGACTGGGTTGGTATGATTACAATGGAATGGAATAGAATGAAATGGAATGGATGGGAATGGAGAAAAATGAAATGGGATAAAGAGGAACGGAATTGAATGGAGAGGAATGGAATTGAAGAAATGGAATGAAGAGGAACGGAATGGAGAGGAATGAAATTGAATGGAATGGAATCGAGAGGAGTGGAATTAAATGAAATGGATGGAAATGGAACCGAATGGAATGGAGAGCTATGGATGGAAGGAAAGGAATGAAAGGAATGAAATGGAATGAAGAGGAATAGAATGGAGAGGAATGCAAATGAATGGAATGGAATAGAGAGGAGTGGAATTAAATGGACTGGATAGAAATGGAAAAGAATGGAATGGAGAGGAATGGAATGGAATGGAACGGAATGGAATGGAATGGAAGAGAATGGAATGGGATGGACAGGAATGATATGGAATGGAACGAAATGGAATGGAAAGTAGAGAAATGAAAAGGATAGGAATGGAATGTAGAGGAATTGAATGGAGAAAATTGAATGAAAGGAAAGGAATGTAATGTAGAGAAATTGAATGGTGAGGAATGGAATACAGAATATTGGAATGGAATGGAATGGAATGGAATGGAATGGATGGAATGGGATTCCACTTAATGGAATGGAGAAGATTTGAAGGTAATGTAATTGAAAGGAATGGAATGGAATGGAAAGGAGAGGATGGGAATGGAAGAGAGAGGAAGGGAAAAGAGAGAAAACAAATGCAGTGGATTGGAATGGAGAGTAATAAAAAGGGATAAATGGAATGGAGAGGAATGGAATAGAATGAAGAGGTATAGAATGGCAAAAAATGGAATGAAATGGAATGGATAGGAATGGAATGGAATGGACGGGAATGGAATGGAATGAAAGGGAAAGGAATGGAATGGAAGGGAGTGGAATGGATTGGAAAGGAATTGAATTCAATGGAAAGTGAGGGATAGAATAGATTGGAATGGTATTATTACAATGGAATGGAATGGAATGAACGGGAATGGAGAGAAATGAAATAGGATAAAGAGTAACAGAATTGAATGGAGAGGAATGGAATGGAAGGCATGGAATGAAATGGAGAAGAATACAGTGGAGCGGAATAAATTGAATGGAATGGAATTGAGAGGAGTGGAATTAAATGGAATGGATTGAAATGGAAAAGAATGGAATGGAGAGAAAAGAATTGGAATGAAGAGGAATGGAATAAAATGGAGAGTAATAGAATGGAGAGTAATGAAAATGAATGGTATGGAAACCCGAGGAGTGGAATTAAATAAAATGGATTGAAATGGAACAGAATGGAAAGGAGAGGGATGGAAAGGAATTGACTGGAATGTTTGGAATAGAATGGAAAGCAATGGAGAGGAACGTATAAAGAAGAGGAATGGAATGGAATGGAATGGATAGGAAAGGAATAGAATGAAATGGAAGGGAAGGGTATGGAATGGAGGGTAATTGAATGGAATGGAGTGGTATAGAATGGAAAGTAGTGGAATGGAGTGGAATGCAATGGAGAGGAATGAAGTGGAGAGGAATTGAAGGGAATGGAACGGAATAGCTTCGATTGTAATGAAAAGAAATGTTAGGGAGAGTAATGGAATTTAATGGAATGCAATGGAGTGTAGGGCAATGGAATTAAATTGAATAGAATGAACAGGATTTGAATAGAATGGAGAAGGGAAAGGAATGAATAAGAATGGAATTGAATGGAATATAATGTAATGAAATGAAATGGAATGAATAGGAATGGAATGGAGAATTGAATGAGGGCATGGAAAGGAATGAAATGCAAGAAATTTACTGAACAGAAAGTAAAGGAGGAGATAGGAGTGGAATGAAGTGGATTGGAATGGAGAGGAATGGAAAGGAATGGAATTGAATGGAATAGAATGGAATGGAATGAAATGGGAAGGAGAGGATTGAAATGGAATGGAAGAGAATGGAAAGGAGATAATGGAAAGGAGAGGTATAGAAGTTAGAGGAATGGTATGAAATATAGACGGATGAAATTGAGACTAGTGGAAGGCAAAGGAAAGAATGGATTCACAAAGAATGCAGTGGAGAGGAATAGAATGGAAAGAAATGAACTGGAATGGAATGGAATGGAAACGATTGGAATGGAAAGGAGAGGAATGAAATGGAGAGGAATTTAATGAAGGAATACGAATGTAAAGAATGGAATGCAATGGAATAGAACACATTGGAGAGGAATGGAATGGAAAGGAATAGAAGGCAATGACTGGAATGGAATGCAATAGAATGGAGCGGAGAGGAATAGAATGGAATGGGTAGAAATAGAATGGAGAGGATTGGAATGGAGAAGTATGAAATGGAGTCAAATGGTATGGAAGGAGAGGAATGGAATTCAGAGGAACAGAAGGGAGAGGAATGGAATGGAATGGAGAGAATAGGAATGGAAAGGAAAAGAATGGAATGAATTGAAATGGAATGGGGAGAAATGGAATGCAATGTAATGGAATAGACTGGAAAGGAAGGAAATGGAAGGAATGGAGATTAATGGAATGGAAAGGAATGGAAAAGAATGGAGAAGAATGAGTGGGAGAAGAATAGAATGGAGAGGTATGCAATCGAGTGGAATGGAAAGGATTTCAATGAAATGGAATGAAGAGGAAAGAAATGGAATGGAATGGATTGGAATGGAATGGAATGGAAAGGAGAGGAATGGAATGGATAGGAATGGAATGTAGAGGGATAGAATGGAGAAAATGGAATGAAAGGAAAGGAATGTAATGTAGAGAAACACAATGGGGAGGAATGTATTAGAGAAAATTGGAGCGAAATGGAATGGAAGGGGATAGAATGGAATGGAATGCATTGAAATGGTATGGAATGGAATAGAATGGGAAGGAATGGAACCAAATTTAATGGAATGGAGAAAAATTAAAAGAAATGCAATGGATGGAATGGAAAGGAGAGGTTGGGAATAAATGTAGAGGAAGGGAATGGAGAGAAACTAAATGTAGTGGAATAGAATAGAGAGTAATGAAATATGGAGAAATGGAATGGAGGGGAAAAGAATAGAAAGGAGAGGAATAGAATGGAATGGATTGCATAGGAATGGAATGGAATGGAATGGAATGGTGAGGGATAGAATGAATTGGAATGGCATGATTACAATGGAATGAAATGGATGAGAATGGAGAGTAATGGAATGGAATAAAGAGGAACAGAATCGAATGGAGACGAATGGAATTAAGAGGAAAGAAACGGAGAGGAATAGAATGGAGAGGAATGAAATTAAATGGAACAGAATCGAGAGGAATGAAATTAAATGGAATGGATTAAAATGGAACAGAATGGAATGGAGAGGAATGGAGTGGAAGGAATGGAATGGAGAGGAATGGAATGGAATGGTGAGGAAGAGAATGGAGAGGAATGAAATTGAATTGAATGGAATTGAGAGGAGTGAATTTAAACGGAATGGATTGAAATGCAACAGAATGGAATGGAGAGGAATGGAATGCAATTGATTGGAATGTATGGAATGCAATGGAAAGCCATGGAGAGGAATGTGTAAAGGAGAGGAAAGGAATGGAATGGAATAAAATAGAATGGATAGGAGAGGAATAGGATGGAATGGAAGGAATGGTATGTAATGAGGAGTAATGGAATGGAATGGAAAGGTATGGAATGTAAAGTAGTGAAATGGAATGTGATGCAATGAAGTGGAATGAAGTGGAGAGGAATGGAATAGCTTCGATTGTAATTGAAATAAATGTAAGGGAGAGTAAGGGAATACAATGGAATGCAATGGAATTTAGCCTAATGGAATTACATGGAATGGAATGAAGAGGAATGGAATGGAGAACAAGGGAATGGAATGAATAGGAATGGAATGGAATGAATATAATGGAATAAAATGCAATGGAATGGATAGAAAAGGAATGGAGAAAATTGGAATAAGAGAATGAAATGGATGGGAAAGGAATGCAATGGAATGCAAGGAATTTAATGAAGAGAAAGAAAGGAAGAAGAAAGGAATGGAATTTAGTGGAATGGAGTGAGAAGAATGGAATGAATTGGAATAGAATGGAAAGGAATGAAATGGAAAGGAGAGGAATGGAAAGGAATGCAATGGAATAGAATGGAGATAAAGGAAGGGAGGGGTATGGAATTTAGAGGAATCTTATGAAATATAGACTAATGGAATTGAGAGGAATGGAAAGCAAAGGAAAGAATGGATTGATAAAGAATGCAGTGGAGAGGAATAGAATGGAGAGAAATGGACTGGAATGGAACGGAATGGACACAATTGGAAGGGAACGGAAAGGAGGAGAATGGAGAGGATTTTAATGAAAGAATTGGAATGCAAAATAATGGAATGCAATGGAATGGAACAGACTGGAAAGGAATGGAATGGAGAGGAATAGAAGGCAAAGAAATGGAATGGAATGGAGATGAATAGAATGGAATGGGTAGACATAGAATGGAGGGGAATGGAAGAGGGAGGTATGGAATGGAAAGGAATGGCACGTAATGAGAGGAATTGAATTCAGAGTAATAGAAGAGAGAGGAACAGAATGTCATGGAGAGAATAGGAATGGAAAGGAAATGAATGGAAGGAATTGGAATAGAATGCAATGGAAAGGAATGGAGAGGAAAGGAATGCAATGGAAGGAATACAGAGTCATGGAATGGAAAGGAATGAAAAAGAAGGGAGAAGAGTGGGAAGGAGAAGAATAGAATGGAGAAGTATGCAATCGAATGGAATGGAAAGATTTCAATGGAATAGAATGCAGAGGAATGAAATGGAATGGAATGGAATGGAGAGGAATGGAATGGAAAGAGCAATGGAATGGATAGGAATGGAATTTAGAGGAATTGAATAGAGAAAATAGAATGAAAGGAAAGGAATGTAATGTAGAGAAATAGAATGGTGAGAAGTGGAATAGAGAAAATTGGAATGGAATGGAATTGAATGGAATTCAAATTAATGAAATTGGGAAGAATGGAATGTTTTACAATAGAATGGAATGGAATGGAAAGGAGAGTATGGGAATGGAATGGAGAGGTGGGAAAAGGAGAGAAATTAAATGCAGTGGAATGGAATGGAGAGTAACAAAATAGGGAGAAATGGAATGTAGGGTAATGGAATACAATGGAGATGAATAGAATGGAAAGGAAGGAATGGAAGGGAATGGAATGGAATGAAATGGAATGGAATGGAATTGAAGGGTGAGGGATAGAATGTACTGGAATGGTATGGATATCATGGGATAGAATGGAATTGATGGGAATGGAAAGAAAGGAAATGGGATAGAGAGGAAGGAAATATAATGGAGAGGAATGGAATGGAATGAAGGGTATTAAGAGGAATTAAATTGAATGGAATGGAATCGAGAGGAGTGGAATTAAATGGAATGGATTGTAATGGAACAGAATGGAATGGAGAGGAATGGATGGAAGGAATGGAATGAAGAGGAATGGAATGGAATTGTGAGGAATAAAATGGAGAGGAAGGAAAATGAATGGAATGGATTCGTGAGGAATGGAATTAAATGGAATGGATTGAAATGGAACAGAATGGAATGGAGAGCAATGGAATGGAATTGATAGGAATGTATGGATAGAATGGAAAGCAATGGAGAGGAACGTAATGTAAAGGAGAGAAAAATAATGGAATGGAATGGAATGGAATGGATAGGAGAGGAATAGAATGGAATGGAGATAACGGAATGGAGAGATATGAAAATTAGAGGAGTCGTATAAAATATAGACGAATAGAATTCTGAGGAATGGAATGCAAAGAAAAGAATGGATTGACAAACAAGACAGTGGAGAGGAATAGAACGGAGAGAAATGGACAGGAATGGAATGGAATGGAGACGATTGGTATGGAATGGAGAGGAGGGAATGAAGAGGAATTTAATGAAAGAATTGGAATGCAAAAGAAATGGAACGGATTGGAGAGGAAGGGAATGGAGAGGAAAAGAAGGCAACGAACTGGAATGGAATGGAATGGAATGGATTCAATGGAATGTAATGGAGACGAAGAGAATGGAATGGGGAGATATAGAATGGAGGGGAAGGAATGGAGAGGTATGGAATGGTAGGGAATGAAATTCAGTGGAATAGAAGAGAGAGGAATGGACTATAATGGAGATAATAAGAATGTAAAGGAAAGGAATGTAATGAATTGGAATGGAATGGGGAAGAATGGAATGCAATGGAATAGAATAAAGAGGAAAGGAATGCAATGGAAGGAATGAAGAGTAATGGGATGGAAAGGCATGGAAAAGAAAGGAGAAGAGTGGGAGGGAGAAGAATAGGATGGAGAGGTATGAAATAGAATGGAATGGAAAGGATGTCAATGGAATAGAATGGAGAGGAATAAAATGGAATGGAATGGAAAGGAGAGGAATGGAATGGATAAGAATAGAATGTAGAGGAATTGAATGGAGAAAATTGAATGAAACTAAAGGAATGTAATGAAGAGTAATAGAATTTTGAGGAATGAAATGGACAAAATTGGAATGGAAAGGAATGGAATAGAATGGAATGGGATTCCACTTAATGGAATGGAAAAGAATGGAAAGTAATGTAATCAAATGGAATGGAAAGGAGAGGATGGGAATGGAATGGAGAGGAAGGGAAAGAAGAGAAACTAAATGCAGTGGAATGGAATGGAGAGTAATAAAATAGGGAGAAATGGAATGGAGGGGAATGGAATAGAATGGAGGGGAATAGAATGGAATGAAATGGAATGGAATGGAATTTATTGGAAAGGAATGGAATGGAATGGAATAGAATGCAATGGAAAGCTAAGGGATAGAATGGATAGGAATGGTATTATTACAATGGAATGTAATGGATGGAAATGGAGAGAAATGAAATGTGATAAAGAGGAACGGAATTGAATGGAGAGGAATGGAATAGAATGAAGAGTAAGGGAATGGAATGGAGAAGAATACAATGGAAAGGAATGAAATTGAATACAATGGAATCGAGAGGAGTGGAATTAAATGGAATGGATTGAAATGGAATAGAGTGGAATGGAGAGGAATAGAATAAAAGGAATGGAAAGAAAAGGAAGGAAATTGAATGGAGAGGAATAGAATAGAGAGGAATGAAAATTAATGAAGTGGACTCGAGAGAAGTGGAATTAAATGGAATAGATTGAAATTGAACAGAATGGAATGGAGAGGAATGGAATAGAATTGAATGGAATATATGAAATGGAATGAAAAGCAATGAGGAGGAACATAAAAGGAATGGAATGGAATGGAAAGTATAGGAGAGGAATAGGATGCAATGGAAGGGAAGGATATGGAATGGAGGGTAACTGAATGGAATGAAGAGGTATGGAAGGTAATGTAGTTGAATGGAATGGAATGCAATGGAGAGGAATGAAGTGAAGAGGAATATAAGGGAGATAAATGGAATAGTTTCAAGTGTAATGAAAAGAAATGTAAGGGAGACTAATGGAATTCAATGGGATGCAATGGAGTGTAGGGTAATGGAATTAAATTGAATGGAATGAACAGGAATGGAATGGAATGGAGAAGGGAATAGAATGAATAGAAATGGAATTGAATAGAATATAATGGAATGAAATGCAACGGAATGGATAGGAATGGAATGAAGAAGAATTGAATGAGGGAGTGGAATGCAATGGAATGCAAGTAATTTACTGAAGAGAAAGGAAGGGATAAGATAGGAATGGAAAGAAGTGGACTGGAATAGAGAGGAATGGAAACGAATGGAATGGAATGAAATAGAATGTAAAAGAATGAAACGGCAAGGAGAGGAATGGAATGGAATGGAGATAAAGGAAGGGAGAGGTATAGAAGTTAGAGAAATTGTATGAAATTACGAATTGAATTGAAAGAAATGGAATGCAAAAGAATGAATGGATTGACAAACAATGCAGTGGAGAGGAATAGAATGGACAGAAATGAACTGGAATAGAAGGAATGGAGGCGATTGGAATGGAATGGAGAGCAGTGGAAGGGATAGGAATTTAATAAAGGAATAAGAATGCCAAAGAATGGAATACAATGGAATGGAATGGAATAGAGAGGAATGGAATGAAGACGAATAGAAGGCAATGAACTAGAATGGAATGGAATTCAATGGAATGGAATGGAGAGGGATAGAATGGAATGAGTAGAAATAAAATGGAGGGGAATGGAATGGAGAAGTATGGAATGGAGAGGAATGGTATGGAAAAAGAGGAATGGAATTCAGAGGAATAGAAGGGAGAGGAATGGAAAGTAATGGAGAGAACAGGAATGGAAAGAAAAGGAATGGAATGAATTGGAATGGAATGGGGAGGATTGGAATGCAATGGAATGAAATGGACAGGAAAGGAATGAAATTAAAGGAATGGAGAGTAATGGAATTGAAAGGAATCCATAAGAATGAAGAAGAATGGGAGGGATAAGAATAGAATGGAGAGGTATGCAATCAAATGGAATGGAAAGGATATCAATATACTGGAATGCAGAGGAATGGAATGGAATGGAATGGTGTGGAATGGAATGCAATGGAATGGAATAGAATGGAAAGCAGAGAAATGGAATGGATAGGAATGGAATGGAGAAGAACTGAATGGAGAAAATGGTATTAATGGAAAGGAATGTAATTAGAGAAACAGAATGGTGAGGAATGAAATAGAGAAAATTTAAATGGAATGGAATAGATTAGAATGGAATGGAATTAAATTTAATGGAATAGAGAAGAATGAAAAGTAATGCAATGAAATGGAATGGAAAGGAGAGGATGGGAATGGAATGGTGCAGAAGGGAATGGAGAGAAACTAAATGCAGTGGAATGGAATAGAGAGTAAAAAAATAGGGAGAAATGGATTGGAGGGGAATGGAATAGAATGGAGAGGTATAGAATGGGATGGAATGGAATGGATTACATAGGAATGGAATGGATTGGAATGGTGGGGAATGGAATGGAACGGAATGGAATGGAATGGTGAGGGACAGAATGGAATGGAATGGTATATTTACAATGGAATGGAAAGGATGAGCATGGTGAAAAATGGAATGAAATAAAGAGGAATGGAATTGAATAGAGACGAATAGAATGAAGAGGAATGGAATGGAGAGGAATTGAATGGGAAGGAATGAAACTGAATGGAATGGAATAGAGAGGAGTGGAATTAAATGGAATGGATTGAAATGGAACAGAATGGAATGCAGAGGAATGGAGTGGAAGGAATGAAATGGAACGAAAAGGCGAGGAATAGAATGGAGAGGAATGAATGGAATGGAATTGAGAGGAGTGGATTTAAATGGATTGGATCGAAATGGAACAGAATGGAATGGAGAGGAATGGAATGGAATTGACTCTATTGAATGGAATGGAATGGAAAGCAATGGAGAGGAATGTATAAAGGAGAGGAAAGGAAAGAATGGAATGGAATGGCATGGAATGGAATGGAGAGGAATAGAATGGAAGGGAAGGGAATGGTATGGAATGAAGAGTAATGGAAAGGAATGGAGAGGTATGGAATGTAAAGAAGTGGAATGGAATGGAATGCAATGGAGCGGAATGAAGTGGAGAGGAATGGAATAGCTTCGAGTGTAACTTGAAAGAAATGTAAGAGAGAGTAATGGAATGAAATCAATGCAATGGAATTTAGCGTAATGGAATTAAATGGAATGGAATGAAGAGGAATGGAATGGAGAAGAAAGGAATGGAAAGAATACGAATGGAATTGAATGGAATATAATGGAATGAAATGCAATAGAATTGATAGAAATGTAATAGAGATGAATTGAAAAGGGAATGAAATTGATTGGAATTAAATGCAATGGAATGCAAGGAATTTACTGAAGAGAAAGGAAGGGAGAAGAAAGGAATGGAATAAAGTGTAATGGGATGGAGAAGAATGGAATGGAAAGGAATGGAATGGAATGGAATGGAATAGAATGGAAAGGAATGAAATGGAAAGGAGAGGAAAGGATAGGAATGCAATGGAATAGAAAGGAGATAAAGGAAGGGAGAGGTATGGAAGTTAGAGGAATCGTATGCAATGTAGACTAATGGAATTGAGAGTAATAGAATGCAAAGGAAAGAATGGATTGAAAAAGAATGCAGGGGAGAGGAATAGAATGGAGAGAAATGGACTGAATGGAATGGAATGCACATGATTGGAATGGAATGGAAAGGAGAGGAATGGAGAGGAAATTAATGAAAGAATTGGAATGCAAATGAATGGACTGCATTGGAATGGAGTGGATTGGCAAAGAATGAAATGGAGAGGAATGGAAGACAAAGAACTGTAATAGAATGGAATGGTGTGGAGTAGAATGCAATGGAATTGAATGGAGACGAATAGAATTTAATGGGTAGAAATAGAATGGAGGGGAATGGAATGGAGAAGTATGGAATGGAGAGGAATGGTATGGAATGAGAGGAATGGAATTTAGAGTAACAGAGAGAGAGGAGTGGAATGTAATGGAGAGAATAGGAATGGAATTGAAATGAATAGAATGAATTGGAATGGAATGCAAAGGAATTGAATGGAGATGAAAGAAATGCAATTGAAGGAATGGAGAGAAATGGAATGGAAAGGAATGGAAAAGAAGGGAGAATAGTAGAAGGGAGAAGAATATAATGGAGAAGTATGCAATTGAATGGAATGGAAAGAATTTCAATGGAATAGAAGGGAGAGGAATGAAATGGAACAGAAAGGAGAGGAATCGAATGGATAGGAATGGAATGAAGAGGAATTGAATGGAGAAAATGAAATGAAAGGCAAGGAATGCAATGTGGAGAAATAGAATGCTGAGGAATTCAATAGAGAAAACTGGAATGGAATGGAATTAAATGGAATTAAACTTCATGGAATGGAATTCAACTTAATGGAATGGAGAAGAGTCAAAGTAATACAATCGAATGGAATGGAAAAGAGAGGATGGGAATGGAATGGAGAGGCAGGAATCGGAGTGAAATTAAATGCAGTGGAATGGAATGGAGAGTAATAAAATAGGGAGAAATGGAATGTAGGGGAATTGAATAGAATAGAGATGAATAGAATGGAAAGGAATGGATGGGAATGGAATGGATAGGAATGGAATGGAATGGAGGGGAAAGGAATGGAATGGAATGGAATTGAAGGGTGAGGGATAGAATGGATTGAATTTTATGATTACAATGGAATGGAATGGAGATAAATGATTGGGATAGAGAGAAATTGAATAGAATGGAGAGGAATGGAATGGAAGGAAAGGAATGAAGAGGAATGGAATGAAGAGAAATGAAATTGAATGGAATGGAATCAAGAAGAGTTGAATAAAATGGAATGGATTGAAATGGAACAGAATGGAATGGAGAGGAATGGAATGGCATTGGAATGTATGGAATGGAATGGAAAGCAATGGAGAGGAACGTATTGTCCAGGAGAGGAAAGGAATGGAATGGAATAAAATAGATAGGAGAGGAATAGAATGGAATGGAGATGATGTAAGGGAGAGGTATGGAAGTTCGGACAGTCATATGAAATATAGATGAAAGGAACTGAGAGGAATGGAATGCAAAGGAAAGAATGGATTGACAGAGAATGCAGTAGAGAGGAATAGAACGTAGAGAAATGGACTTGAATGGAAGGGAATGGAGACGATTGGAATGAAATGGAGAGGAGAGGAATAGAGAGAAATTTAATGAAAGAATTGGAATGCAAAAAAATGGAGTGGAACGAATTGGAGAGGAATAGAATGAAATGGGTAGAAATCGAATGGAAGGGAATGGAATGGAGAAATATGGAATGGAGAGGAATGGTATGGAATGAGAGGATTGGAATTCAGAAAAATGGAAGAGAGAGGAATGGACTGTTATGGAGAGAACAGGAATAGAAGGAAAGGAATGGAATGAATTGGAATGGAATGGGAAGGAATGGAATGCAATGGAATGGAATGGAGAGGAAATGAATGGAATGGACGGAATGGAGAGTAATGGAATGGAAAGGAATGGAAAGAATGGAGAAGAGTGGGAGGGAAAGAATAGGATGGAGATGTATGCAATCGAATGGAATGGAAAGGATTTCAATGGAGTGGAATGGAGATGAATGAAATGGAATGGAAAGGAGAGGAATGGATAGGATAGGAATGAAATGTACAAGAATTGAATGGAGAAAATGGAATGAAAGGTAAGGAATGTAATGTAGAGAAATAGAATGGTGAGGAATGGTATAGAGAAAATTGGAATGGAATGGAATGGAATGGAATAGAATAGACTGTAATTCAATTTAATGGAATGGAGAAGAATGGAAAGTAATGCAAGAGAATAGAATGGAATGGAGTAGAAAGGAGAGGATGGGGAATATAATGGAGAGGAATGGAAGGGAGAGGAACTTAATGGAGTGGAAAGGAATGGAGAGCAATAAAAAGGGGAGAAATGGACCGGTGGGAAAAGAAAAGTTGAGCAATGGATTGGAGAGGAATGGAATGGAATGCATGGGAATAGAAAGGAAATGAATGGAATGGAATGGAATGGAGTGGTATAGAATGGAATGGAATGGAATGGTAAGGAGGGGAATGGATTGGAATGGATTGTAGAGGTATTGAATGGAGAAAATGGAGTGAAGAGGAAAGGAATATAATGTAGAGAAATTTAATGGAGAGGAATGGAATAGAAAAAAATGGAATGGAATAGAAATAAATTGAATTCCATTCAATTTAATGGAATGGAGAAGAATGGAAAGTACTGCAATGGAATGGAATGGAAAGGAGAGGATGAGAATGGAATGGAGAGGCAGGTAATGGGCAGAAACTAAATGCAGTGGAATGGAATAGAGACTAATAAAATAGGGGGAAATGGAATGGAGGGGAATGGAATAGAATGGAGACGTATAGAATGGAAAGGAATGGAATGGAATGGATAGGAACTGAATGGAATGCAATGGAATGGAATGGAATGGAGGGGAATGGAATGGAATGGAATTGAAAAGTGAGGGATAGAATGGATGGGAATAGTATGATTAAAATGGAATGGAATGGATGGGAATGGAAAGAAAAGAAATGGTATAAAGAGAAACGGAATTGAAAGGAGAGGAATGGAATGGAATGAATCGAATGAAGAGGAATGGAATGGAGAGGAATGAAATTGAATGGAATGGAATCGAGAGGAGTGGAATTAAATGGAATGGTATGAAATGGAACAGAATGCAATGGAGACGAATGGATGGAAGGAATGGAATGATGAGGAATGGAATGGAATGGAATGGAGAGGAATAGAATGGAGAGGAATGAAAATGAAAGGAAGGGATTTGACAGAATTGGAATTAAATGGAATGGATTGAAATGGAACAGAGTGGAATGGAAAGGAATGCAATGGAATTGACTGGAATGGAAAGCAATGGAGAGGAACGTAATGTAAAGGAGAGGAAAGAAATGGAATGGAATGGAATGGAAGGGAATGGAATAGAATTAAATGGTATGGAATGGATAGGAGAGGAAGAGAATGGAATGGAAGGGAATGGTATGGAATAGAAAGTAAGGAAATGGAATGGAGAGGTGTGGAAGGTAAAGCAGTGGATTGGAATGGAATGCAATGGAGAGGAATAAAGTGGAGATGAATAGAAGGGAGAGGAATGGAATAGCTTCGACAGTAAAGGAAAGAAATACAAGAGAGAGTAATGGAATTCAATAGAATGCAATGGAGTGTAGGGCAATGAAACTAAATAGAATGGAATGAAGAGGAATGAAATGAACTGGAGAAGGGAATATAATGAATAGGATGGAATTGAACGGAATATATTGGAATGAAATGCAATGGGATGGATAGAAATGGAATGAAGAAGAACTGAATGAAGGAATGGAATGGAATGAAATAGAATGCAAGGTATTTATTGAAGAGAAAGGAAGGGAGAAGAAATGAATGGAATGAAGTGGAATGGAACGGAGCGGAATGGAAAGGAATAGAATGGAATGGAACAGAATGGAAAGGAATGAAATGGAAAGGAGAGGGAAGGAATGGAATGGAATGGAAATAAAAGGGAGGGGTATGTAAGTTAGAGGAATCATATGAAATATAGACGAATGGAATTGAGAGGAATGGAATGCAAAGGAAAGAGTGGATTGGCAAACAATGCAGTGGAGATGAATAGAATGGAGAGAAATGGACTAGAATAGAATGGAATGAAGAAGATTGAACTGGAATGGAGAGAAGGGCAATGGAGAGAAATTTAATGAAGGAATTGGAATGCAAAAGAATGGAATGGATCGTATTGGAGAGTAATGGAATGGAATGGAGAGGAATAGAAGGCAATCAACTGGAATGGAATGGAATGCATGGAATGGAGAGGAATCGAATGGAATTGGTAGAAACAGAGTGGAGAGGAATGGATCAGAATGGTGTGGAATACAGAGGAATGGTATGGAATGAGAGGAATGGAATTCAGAGGAATAGAAGTGAGAGGAATGGAATGTAAAGGAGTGAATAGGAATGGAAAGGAGAGAAATTGAATGAATTGGAATGGAATGGGGAGGGATGCAATGCAATGAAATGGAATGGAGAGGAAAGTAATGCAAAGAAAGCAATGGGGAGTAATGGAATGGAAAGGAATGGAAAAGAATGGAGAAAAATGGGACGGAGAAAAATGGAATGGATTGGTAGGCAATCGAACAGAATGGAAAGGATTTCAATGGAACGGAATGGAGAGGAATGGAATGGAAAGGAGAGGAATGGAATGGATAGTAATGGAATATAGAGGAATTAAATGGAGAAAATGGAATGAAAGGAAAGGAATGTAATGTAGAGAAATTGTATGGTCAGCAAAGGAATAGAGAAAACTGCAATGGAATGGAATGGAATGGAATTCAACTTAGTGGAATGAAAATAATGAAAAGTTATGCAATCAGATGGAATGGAATGGAAAGGAGAGGATGGGAATGCAATGGAGAGGAAGGGAAAGGAGAGAAACTGAATGCAGTGGAATGGAATGGAGAGTAATAAAGTGGAGAGAAATGGAATGGAGGGATTGGAGGAGAATGGAGAGGTATAGATTGGAATGGAATGGATTGCATAGGAATGCAATGGAATGGAGGGGAATGGAATGGAATGGATTACAAAGGAATGGAATGAAATGGAAAGGTGAAGGATAGAATGGATTGGAATGATATTACAATGGAATGGAATGGAATGGAGGGGAATAAAATGGAGAGCAATGAAATTGAATGGAATGGAACCGAGAGGAGTGGAATTAAATGGAAAGGATTGAAATGGAACAGAATGGAATGGAGAGGAATGGAAAGGAAGGAATGGAATGGAATGGAGAGGAATAGTTGGAGAAGAAACAAACTGAATGTTATGGAATAGAGAGAATTGGAATTAAATGGAATGGATTGAAATGGAACAGAATGGAATTGAGAGGAATGGAATGGAATTGACTGGAATGTATGGAATGGAATGGAAAGAACAGAGAGGGACGTAATGTAAAGGAGAGGAAAGAAATGGAAAGGAATGGAATGGATAGGAGAGGTATAGCATGGAATGGAAGGGATTGGTATAGAATGGAGAGTAATGGAATGGAATGGAGAGGTGTGGAATGTAAAGTAGTGGAATGGTATGGAATGCAATAGAGAGGAATGAAGTGGAGAGTAATAGGAGGGAGAGGAATGGAATACCACCAACTGTAATGGAAAGAAAAGTAAGGGAGAGTAATAGAATTCAGTAGAATGCAATGGAGTGTAGGGTAGCGGAATTAAATGTAATGCAATGAAGAGGAACGGAATGGAAAGGAGAAGAAGGAAATGGAATGAATAGAATGGAATTAAATATAATATAATGGAAGAAATGCAAGGGAATGGATAGGAATGGGATGGCGAAGAATTGAATGAGGAAATGGAATGGATTGAAATGGTATACAAGGAATTTACTGAAGAGAAAGTCAGGGAGAAGAAAGGAATGCAAGGAAGTGGAATGGAATGGAGAAGAATGGAAAGGAAAGGAATGGAATGGAATAGAATGGAAAGAATGAAATAGAATGGAGAGGAATGGAAAGGAATGGAATGGAATGAAATGGAGGTGAAAGAAGGGAGAAGTATGGAAGTTAGAGAAATCATATGAATTATAGACGAATGGAATTGAGAGGAATGGAATGCAAAGGAAAGAATGGATTAACAAAGAATCCAGTGGAGAGGAATAGAATGGAGAGAAATGGACAGGAGTGGAAGGAAATGGAGAGAATTGGAATGGAATGGAGAGGAGGAGAATGGAGATAAATTTTTGAAGGAATTGGAATGCAAAAGAATGGAATGGAACACATTGTGGATGAATGGAATGGAGAGGAATAGAAGGCAGTGAACCAGAATGGAATGGAATCGAATGGAATGCAGTAGAATGGAATGTAGAGGAGTACAATGGAATAGGTAGAAATAGAATGGAGGAGAATGGAATGGAAGTAATGGAATGAAGAGGAATGGAATGGAATGGAGAGGAATAGAATGGAGAGGAATGAAAATAAAAGATATGGAATCGAGAGGAGTGGAATTAAATGGAATGGATTGAAATAGAGTAGAATGGAATGGAGAGGAATGGAATGGAACTGACTGTAATGTATGGATTGGAAAGGAAAGCAATGGAGAGGAACGTAATGTAAAGGAGAGGAAAGGAATGGAATGAAATGAAATGGATAGGAGAGGAATAGAATGGAATGGAGATAAAGGAAGGGAGATGTATGGAAGTTAGAGGAGTCGTATGAAATATAGATTAATGAAATTGAGAGGAATGGAGTGCTAAGGAAAGAGTGGATTGACAAAATGTGGTGGAGAGGTATAGAACAGAGAGAAATGGACTGGAATAGAATGGAATGGAGACGATTGGAATGGAATGGGAAGAAGGGGAATGGAGAATAATTTAATGAAAGAATTGGAATGAAAAAAATGGAATGGAACGAATTGGAAAGGTATGGCATGGAGAGGAATAGAAGGCAATGACCTGGAATGGAATGAAATGGAATTCAATGGAATGGAATGGAGAGCAATAGAATGGAACGGGTAGAAATAGAATGGAGGGGAATAGAATGGAGAGATATGGAATGGAGAGGAATGGTATCGAAGGAGAGAAGTGGAGTTCAGAGGAATAAAAGAGAGAAGGGAGTGTAATGGAGATAATAGGAATGGAAAGAAAAGAATTGGAATGAATTGGAATGGAATGGGAAGCAGTGGAATGCAAAGGAATGGAATGGAGAGGAAATGAATGCAATGGAAGGAATGGAGAGTAATGGAATGGAAAGGAATGGAAAAGTATAGAGAAGAGAGGGAAGGAGAAGAATAGGAGGGAGAGGTATGCAATCGAATGGAATGGAAAGGATTTCAATGGAATGGAATGGAGAGGAATGAAATGGAATGGAAAAGGGAGGAATGGAATGGATAGAAATGGAATGTAGAGGAATTGAATGGAGAAAATTGATAAAAGGGAAGGAATGTAATGTAGAGATACAGAATGGTGAGGAATGGAATGGAATGGAATAGAGTGGAATTCATTTAAATGGAGTGGAGAAGAATGGAAAGTAATGCAATAGAATGGAATGGAATGGAATGGGAAGGAGAGGATGGGAATGTAATGGAGAGGAATGCACTGAAGAGGAACTAAATGGAGTGGAATGGAATGGAGAGCAATAAAATGGGGAGAAGTGAAACGGAGGGAAATAGAAAGGAATGGATTGGAGAGGAATGGAATGGAATGCATGGGAATGGAAAGGAAAGGAATGGAATGGAATGGAATGGAACGGAAAGGAGAGGAATTGAATGGAATGGATTGCAGAGGAATTGAATTGAGAAAATGGAATGAAGAGGAAAGGAATATAAAGTAGAGAAATGGAATGGAGAGGAGTGGATATGAGATAATTGGAATGGAAAGGAATTGAATGGAATTCAATTTAATGGAATGGAATTCAACTTAATGGAATGGAGAAGTTGGAAAGTAATGCAATCAAATGGAATGGAACGGAATGGAAAGGAGAGGATGGGAATGGAATAGAGTGGCAGGGAATGGATAGAAACTAAATGAAGTGGAATGGAATGGAGAGTAATTAAATAGGGAAAAAAGGAATGGAGGGGAATGGAATAGAATGTAGAGGAGTAGAATGGAAAGGAATGGAATGGATGGGATAGGAATGGAATGGAATGCAATGGGGGGGAATGGAAAGGAATGGAATGGAGTGGAATTGAAAGGTGAGGGATAGAATGGATTAGAATGGTATGATTACAATGGAATGGAATGGAATGGAATGGAATGGATGGGAATGGAGAGAAATGAAATGGGATAAACAGTAACGGAATTAGATGGAGAGGAATGGAATTGAAGGAATGGAATGGAGAGGAATGAAATTGAGTGGAATGGAATAGAGAGGAGTGGTATTAAATGGAGTGGATTGAAATGGAACAGAATGGAATGGAGAGGAATGGATGGAAGGAAGGGAATGAAGAGGAATGGAATGGAATGGAGAGGAATGAAATTGAAGGGAATGGAATCGAGAGGAGTGGAATTAAATGGAATGGATTGAAATGGAACAGAATGGATTTGAGAGGAATGGATGGAAGGAATGGAATGAAGAGGAATGGAATTGAATGGTGAGAAGTAGAATGGAGAGGAAGGAAAAGGAATAGAATGAATTCGTGAGGAGTGGAATTAAATGGAATGGATTGATATGGAACAGAATGGAATGGAGAGGAATGGAATGGAATTGACAGGAATGTATGGAATGGAATGGAAAGCAATGGAGAGGAAAGTAATGTAAAAGAGAGAAAAAATGGAATGGAATGGAATGTATAGGAGAGGAATAGAATGTAATGGAGATAAAGGAAGGGAGAGATATGGAAGTTAGAAGAGTCGTATGAAATATAGAATTGTGAGGAATTGAATGCAAAGGAAGAATGGATTGACAAACAATGCAGTGGAAAGGAATAGAACGGAGAGAGATGGAGTGGAATGAATGGAATGGAGACGATTAGTATGGAATGGAGAGTAATTTAATGAAAGAATTGGAATGCAAAAGAATAGAATGGAACGAATTGGAAAAGAATGGAACGGAGAGGAAAGGAAGGCAACGAACTGGAATGGAATGGAATTCAATGGAATGTAATGGAGAAGAAGAGAATGGAATGGGGAGAAATAGAATGGAGGGGAATGGAATGGAGTAGTATGGAATGGAGAGGAATGGTATGGAATGAGAGGAATGGAATTCATGGAATAGAAGAGAGAGGAATGGACTGTAATGGAGATAATAGGAATGGAAAGGAAAGGAATGTAATGAATAGGAATGGAAAGGGAAAGAATGGAATGCAATGGAATAGAATGGAGAGGAAATGAAATTAATGGAAGGAATGGAGAGTAATGGAAAGGAAAGGAATGGGAAAAAAGGAGAAGTATGGGAGGGGGAAAAAGGATGGAGAGGTATGTAATCGAATGGAATGGAAAGGATTTCCATGGAATAGAATGGAAATGAATGAAATGGAATGGAAAGAAGAGGAATGGAATGGATAAGAAAGGAATGCACAGGAATTGAATGGAGAAAATGGAATGAAACTAAAGGAATGTAGTGAAGAGTAATCGAATTTTGAGGAATGGAATAGACAAAATTGGAATGGAAAGGAATGAAATGGAATGGCATGGAATGGAATACAATGGAATGGGATTTGACTTAATGGAATGGAAAAAAAAGGAAAGTAATGTAATCAAATGGAATGGAATAGAATGGAAAGGAGAGGATGGGAATGGAATGGAGAGTAAGGGAAGGAGAGGAACTAAATTTAGTGGAATGGAATGGAGAATAATAAAATAGGGAGAAATGGAATGGAGGGGAATGGAATAGAATGTAGAGGAATAGAATGGTAAGAAATGGAATGGAATAGATAGGAATGGAATGGAATGGAATAGAATGGAAAGGAATGGAATAGAATGGAATGGAATGCAGTGGAGAGTTAAGGGATGGAATGGATAGGAATGGTATTATTACAATGGAATGGAAAGGATGGAAATGGACAGAAATGAAATGTGATAAAGAAGAACGGAATTGAATGGAGAGGAATGGAATGGAACGAAGAGAATGGGAATGGAATGGAGAAGAATAAAATGGAGAGGAATGAAATTGAATGGAATAGAATCAAGAATAGTGAAATTAAATGGAATGGATTGAAATGGAACAGAGTGGAATGGAGAGGAATGGAATGGAAGGAATGGTATGAAGAGGAATGAAATTGAAGAGGAATAGAATAGAGAGAAATGAAAATGAATAGAAAGGAATCGAGAGGAATGGAATTAAATGGAATAGATTGAAATTAAACAGAATGGAATGGAGCAAATGGAATAGAATTGACTGGAATATATGGAATGGAATGGAAAGCAATAAGGAGGAACGTATAAAGGAGAGGAATGGAATGGATTGGAATGGAATAGAATGGAATGGAATGTATAGGAGAGGAATAGAATGCAATGGAAGGAAAGGGTATGGAATGGAGGGTAATTGAATGAAATGGAAAGGTATGATATGTAGAGTAGTGGAATGAAATGAAATGCAATGGAGAGGAATGAAGTGGAGAAGAATATAAGGGAGAGGAATGCAATAGCTTCGAGTGTAATGAAAAGAAATGTAAGGGAGACTAATGGAATTCAGTGGAATGCAATGGAGTGTAGTGCAATGGAATTAATTTGAATGGAATGAACAGGAATGGAATGGAATGGAGAAGAAGGGAATGGAATGAATAGGAATGGAATTAACTGGAATATAATGGAATGAAATGCAATGGAATGGATAGGAATGGAATGAAGAAGAATTGAATGAAGGAATGGAATAGAATGGAATGCAATGGAATGCAAGGAATTTACTGAAGAGAAAGGAAGGGATAAGAGGAATGGATTGAAGTGGACTGGAATAGAGAGGATTGGAAACGAATGGAATGGAATGGAATAGAATGTAAAGGAATGAAACGGCAAGGAGAGGAATGGAATGGAATGGAGATAAAGGAAGGGAGAGGTATAGAAGTCAGAGAATCACATGAAATATACACGAATGAAATTGAAGGAATGGAATGCAAAGGAATGAATGGTTGACAAAGAATGCAGGGGAGAGGAATAGAATTGTCAGAAATGAACTGGAATGGAAAGGAATGGAGATGATTGGAATGGAATGGAGAGAGTGGAAGGGAGAGGAATTTAACAAAGGAATATGAATGCAAAAGAATGTAATACAATAGAATGGAACCAAATGGAGAGGAATGGAATGGAGAGGAAGAGAAGGCAATGAACTGGAATGGAATGGAATGCAATGAAATGGAATGGAATGGAGAGGGATAGAATGGAATGGGTAGAAATAGAATGGAGGGGAATGGAATGGAGAAGTATGGAATGGAGAGGAATGGTATGGAATGAGAGGAATGGAATTCAGAGGAATAGAAGGGAGAGGAATGGAATGGAATGGAGAGAATAGGAATGGGAAGGAAAGGAATGGAATGTTGAGAAATAGAATGGTGAGGAATGTAATAGAGAAAATTTAAATGGAATGAAATAGAATAGATGGAATGGAAAAGAATGGAATGGAATTAAATTTAAAGAAATGGAGCAGAATGGAAAGTAATACAATGGAATGGAATGGAAAAGAAAGGATGGGAATGGAATGGAGCAGAAGGGAATGGAGAGAAACTAAATGCAGTGGAATGGAATAGAGAGTAATAAAATAGGGAGGAATAGATTGGAGGGGAATGGAATAGAATGGAGAGGTAGAGAATTGAATGGAGTGGAATGGATTACATAGGAATGGAATGGAATGGAATAGTGGGGAATGGAATGGAATGGAATGGAACAGAATGGAATGGAATGGTGAGGGACAGAATGGAATGGAATGGTATGATTACATTCGAATGGAATGAATGGGAATGGAGAGAAATGGAATGAAATAAAAAGGAACAGAATTGAATGGAGACGAATAGAATGAAGAGGAATGGAAGGGAGAGAAATACAATGGAGAGGAATGACATTGAATGGAATGGAATCGAGAGGAGTGGATTTAAATGGAATGGACTGAAATGGAACAGAATGGGATGCAGAGGAATGGAGTGGAAGGAATGGAATGGAACGGAATGGAGAGGAATGAAAATGAATGGAATGGAATTGAGAAGAGTGGATTTAAATGGATTGGACTGAAATGGAACAGAATGGAATGGAGAGGAATGGAATGGAATTGACTGGATTGGATGGAATTGAATGGAAAGGAAAGGAGAAGAATGTATAAAGGAGAGGAGAGGAAAGGAAAGGAAAGGAATGGAATGGATAGGAGAGGAATAGAATGGAATGGAAGGGAGTGGTATGGAATGAAGAGTAATGGAATGGAATGGAGAGGTATGGAATGTAAAGTAGTGGAATGGAATGGAATGCAATGAGGCGGACTGAAGTGGAGAGGAATGGAATAGCTTCGACTGTAACTTGAAAGAAATGTAAGGGAGAGTAATGGAATACAGTGGAATGCAATGGAATGTAGTGTAATGGAATTAAATGGAATGGAATGAAGAGGAATGGAATGGAATTGAGAAGAAGGGAATGGAATGAATAGGAATGGAATTGAATGGGATATAATGGAATGAAATGCAATGGAATGGACAGAAATGTAATGGAGAAGAATTGAATAAGGGAATGGAATTGAATGCAATGGAATGCAAGGAATTTACCGAAGAGAAAGGAAGGTAGAAGAAAGGAATGGAATAAAGTGGAATAAAATGGAGAAGAATGGAAAGGAATGGATTGGAATGGAATAGAATGGAAAGGAATTAAATGGAAAGGAGAGGAAAGGATAGGAATGCAATGGAATAGAATGGAGATAAAGGAAGGGAGAGATATGGAAGTTAGAGGAATCATATGAAATATAGACTAATGGAATTGAGAGGAATGGAATGCAAAGGAAAGGATGGATTGATAAAGAATGCAGGGGAGAGGTATAGAATGGAGAGAAATGGACTGGAGTGGAATAGAATGGACACGATTGGAATGGAATGGAAAGGAGGGGAATGGAGAGGAATTTAATGAAAGAATTGGAATGCAAAAGAATGGAATGCAATGGAATAGAACGTATTGGAAAGGAATTGAATGGAGAGAAATAGAAGGCAAAGGACTGTAATTGAATGGAATGGAATGGAGTGGAGTGGAATGCAATGGAATTGAATGGAGATGAATAGAAAGGAATGGGTAGAAATAGAATGGAGGGGAATGGAATGGAGAGGAATGGTATGAAATGAGAGGAATGGAATTCAGAGTAATAGAAGAGAGAGGAGTGGAAAGTAATGGAGAGAATAGGAATGGAATGGAAATGAATAGAATGAATTGGAATGGAGAGGGGAGGAATGGAATGCAACGGAATGGAATGGAGAGGGAAGGAGTGCAATGGAAGGAATGGAGAGAAATGGAATGGAAAGGAATGGAAAAGAAGGGAGAAGAATAGAGTGGAGAGGTATGCAATTGAATGGAATGGAAAGGATTTCAATGGAATAGAAGGGAGAGGAATGGAATGGAATGGAATGGAATGGAATGGAATGGAATGGAATGGTTAGGAATGAAAAGAAATGGAATGGAACAGAAAGGAGAGGAATGGAATGGATAAGAATGGAATGAAGAGGAATTGAATGGAGAAAATGAAATGAAAGGAAAGGAATGGAATGCAGAGAAATAGAATGGTGAGGAATGCAATAGAGAAAATTGGAATGGAATGGAATGGAATGGGATTCCATTTCATGGAATCAAATTCAACTTAATGGAATGGAGAAGAGTCAAAGTAATACAATGGAATGGAATGGAATGAAATGGAAAACAGAGGATGGGAATGGAATAGAGAGGTAGGGAATGGAGTGAAATTAAATGCAGTGGAATGGAATGGAGAGTAATAAAATGAGGAGAAATGGAATGTAGGGGAATTGAATAGAATAGAGATGAGTAGGATGGAAAGGAATGGAAGGGAATGGAATGGATAGAAATGGAATAGAATGGAATGGAATGGAAGGGTGAGGGATAGAATGGATTGCAATTCTATGATTACAATGGAATGGAATGCAAGGGAATGGAATGGAATGGAATGGAGAGAAATAAATTGGGATAGAGAGGAATGGAATAGAATGGAGAGGAATGGAATGGAAGGAAAGGAATGAAGAGGCATGGAAAGAAGAGGAATGAAATTGAAAGGAATGGGATCGAGAGGAGTGGAATTAAATGGAATGGACTGAAACAGAACAGAATGGAATGGAGAGGAATGGCATGGCATTGACTGGAATGTATGGAATGTAATGGAAAGCAATGGAGAGAAACGTAATGTACAGGAGAGAAAAGAATGGAATGGAATGGATAGGAGAGGAATAGAATGGAATGGAGATAATGTAAGGGAGAGGTATGGAAGTTCGAGGAGTCATGAAATATAGACAAAAGGAATTGATAGGAATGGAATGCAAAGGAAAGAATGGATTGACAGAGAATGCAGTAGAGAGGAATAGAATGTAGAGAAATGGACTGGGATGGAATGGAAAGGAGACGATTGAAATGGAATGGAGAGGAAGGCAATGGAGAGGAATTTAATGAAAGAATTGGACTGCAAAAGAATGGAATGGAACGGATTGGAGAGGAAGAGAAGGGAGAGAATTAGAAAACAACGAATTGGAATGGAATGGAATGGAATTCAATGGAAGGGAATGGAGAGGAATAGAGTGGAATGGATAGAAATAGAATGGAAGGGAATGGAATGGAGAGAAATAGTATGGAATGAGAGGATTGGAATTCGGAAAAATAGGAGAGAGAGGAATGGACTGTAATGGAGAAAACAGGAATGGAAGGAAAGGAATGGAGTGAATTGGAATGGAATGGGGAGGGATGGAATGCAATGGAATGGAATGGAGAGGAAATGAATGCAATGGACGGAATGAAGAGTAATGGAATGAAAAGGAATGGAAAGAATGGAGAAGAGTGTGAGGGAAAGAATAGGATGGAGAGGTGTGCAATCGAATGGAATGGAATGGATTTCAGTTGAATGGAATGGAAATGAATGAAATGGAATGGAAAGGATAAGAATGGAATGTAGAGGAATTGAATGGAGAAAATGGAATGGAAGGTAAGGAATGTAATGTAGAGAAATAGAATGGTGAGGAATGGAATAGCGAAAATTGGAATGGAATGGAATAGAATAGAATGTAATTCAATTTAATGGAATGGAGAAGAATGGAAAGTAATGCAATGGAATGGAATGGAATGGAATAGAAAGGAGAGGATGGGAATGTAATGGAGAGGAATGCAAGGGAGAGAAACTAAATGGAGTGGAAAGGAATGGAGAGCAATAAAATGAGGAGAAATGGAACGGTGGGAAATGGAAAGTTATATTGAGGAATGGATTGGAGAGAAATGGAATGGAATGTTTGGGAATAGAATGGAAATGAATGGAATGGAATGGAGTGGTATGGAACAGGATGGAATGGAATGGTAAGGAGGGGAATGGAATTGAATGGATTGTAGAGGAATTGAATGGAGAAAATAGAATGAAGAGGAAAGGAATATAATATAGAGAAATTTAATGGAGAGAAATGGAATAGAAAAAATTGGAATGGAATGGAATTTAATGGAATTCAATTTAATGGAATGGAATTCAACTTAATGGAGAAGAATTGCCAGAGACCAGCTCCAGCCAGGTTCAGGGTACCTCAAAGGTGGAGATGGCATCGGCGATTTGGGGGAAGAAGAGAGAAAGAGAGAGAGAAAGAGACTGGACTCTGGTCTAGTGCAGAAGCAATGTGTGTTATTGGGAATTACAACGAGTCTTTTATACACAAAGTCAAATGTGGGAGGGGCCACCAGAAACCTTAATCCATGAAAACTTAATCAATGATTGCCTTTAAACCCTTTTCATATGATAATTAAAATCCCATAACAAAACATAACCTAATCTGTGACTGACATATTCTATAAACCTTTTTCATCCTAAGCTGATTGATTTATGCCAAGTAAACAATTCTATAGAAGCTTAAGTATTTACAAATGAAAGTGGCCCATCCCAGAATATTTGGAATGTGGCCCAGTCCAAAGTTCACAGTGGGCTACCTGCAATTAACCCAATCGCATTCTTTCAACAAAATGGCTGTCTTCTAAAACTATATTCTACAATTTACACCTTCAACAAATCCTAAAATCATGACCCAGAAACCTGTGACCAATACTAAGGCTCTTAGGTGTGACATGAGTTTGAATTACAAGTTGTGTGAAAGCCAAAACTGCAGTTTGCAGAAGAATGGGAGCAATGAGCTTCTAAAGTTAGCTTTTGTTCATCCCTGTCTCAGAGTTTTTATGGTTTGAGCTCACAGGAGCTTAATCTAGTTAGTGTTGAGTAGAAAGGGGGAGGAAATGGGGTCAAATAGCTCCCGAACGCATCCTAGTGGTCTCGGAGTCAACAGCCCTTCCTAATCCCTAACGCTCAGTGGGCCTCCATGGCCAGTTCCCAACAAAGAATGGAAAGTAATGCAATGGAATGGAATGGAAAGGAGAGGATGAGAATGGAATGGAGAGGCAGGAAATGGAGAGAAACTAAATGCAGTAGAATGGAATGGAGACTAATAAAATAAGTAGAAATGGAATGGAGGGAAATGGAATAGAATGGAGACATATGGAATGAAAAGGATAGGAGTGGAATGGAATGGAATGGAGGGAATTGGAATGGAATGGAATTGAAAGGTGAGGGATAGAATGGATTGGAATAGTGTGATTACAATGTGATGGAATAGAATGGAGTGGAATGGAATGGAATGGATGGGAATGGAGAGAAATGAAATGGTATAAAGAGGAACGGAATTGAATGGAGAGGAATCGAATGGAATGAATGGAATGAAGAGGAATTGAATGGAGAGGAATGAAATTGAATGGAATGAAATCGAGAGGAGTGGAATTAAATGGAATGGAATGAAATGTAACAGAATGGAATGTAGACGATTGGATGGAAGGAAAGGAATGAAGAGGAATGGAATGGAATGGAGAGGGATAGAATGGAGAGGAATGAAAATGAAAGGAATGGAATTGAGAGGAGTGGAATTAAATGCAACGGATTGAAATGGAACAGAATGGAATGGAGAGGAATGCAATGGAATTGTCTGGAATGGAAAGCAATGGAGAGGAACGTAATGTAAAGGAGAGGAAAGAAATGGAATGGAATGGAATAGAATGGAATGGATAGGAGAGAAATAGAATGCAATGGAAGGGAATGGTATGGAATGGAGAGTAAGGGAATGGAATGGAGAGGTGTGGAATGTAAAGTAGTGGAATAAAATGGAATACAATGGAAAGAAATGAAGTGGAGAGGAATAGAAGGGAGAGGAATGGAATAGCTTCGACAGTAATGGAAAGAAATGTAAGAGAGAGTAATGGAATTCAATGGAATGCAATGGAGTGTAAGGCAATGGAACTAAATGGAATGGAATGAAGAGGAACGGACTGGACTGGAGAAGAAGGGAATGGAATGAATAGGATGGATTGAATGGAATATATTGGAATGAAATGCAATGGATTGGATGGGAAAGGAATGAAGAAGAACTGAATGAAGGAATGGAATGGAATGCAAGGAATTTACTGAAGAGAAAGGAAGGGAGAACAAAGGAATGGAATGAAGTGGAATGGAACGGAGCGGAATGGAAAGGAATAGAATGAAATAGAACATAATGAAAAGGAATGAAATGAAAAGGAGAAGAAAGGAATGGAATGGAATGGAAAAAAAAGAAGGGAGAGGTATGGAAGTTAGAGGAATCATATGAAATATAGATGAATGGAATTGAGAGGAATGGAATACAAAGGAAAGAATGGATTGGCAAAGATTGCAGTGGAGAAGAATAGAATGAAGGGAAATGGACTGAAATAGAATGGAGTGGAGAGGATTGGACTGGAATTAGAGGAGGACAATGGAGAGAAATTTAATGAAGGAATTGGAATGCAAAAGAATGGAATGGATCGGATTGGGGAGGAATGGAATGGAGAGGAATAGAAGGCAATGAACTGGAATGGAATGGAATGCAATACAATGGAATGGAGAGGAATAGAATGGAATGGGTAGAAACAGAATAGAGAAGATTGGATCAGAGAGGTATGGAATAGAGAGGAATGGTATGAAATGAGAGGAATGGAATTCAGAGGAATAGACGTGAGAGGAATATAATGTAATGGAGTGAATAGGAATGGAAAGGAGAGGAATGGAATGAATTGGAATGGAATGGGGAGGGATGGAATGTAATGCAATGGAATGGAGAGGAAACTAATGCAAAGGAAGTAATGGAGAGTAAAGGAATGGAATGGAATGGAAAAGAAAGAAGAAGAATGGGAGGGACTAAAATGGAATAGAGTGATATGCAATCGAATGGAATGGAAAGGATTTAAATGGAACGGAATGGAGAGGAATGGAATGGAATGGAAGGGTTAGGAATGAAATGTATAGGAATTAAATGGAGAAAATGGAATGAAAGTAAAGGAATGTAATATAGAGAAATAGAAATGTGAGGAATGGAATAGAGAAAATTGGAATGGAATAGGATGGAATGGAATGGCATGCAATGGAATGGAATGGAAATGAATGAAATGGAATGGGATTCCACTTAATGGAATCTAAAGAATGTAAAGTAATCGAATGGAATGGAATGGAATGGAAAGGAGAGGATGGGAATGGAATGGAAAGGACGGGAAAGGAGAGAAACCAAATGCAGTGGAGTGGAATGGTGAGTAATAAAATAAGGAGAAATGGAATGCAGGGGAATGGAAAACAATGGAGGGGAATGGAATGGAATGGAATTGATTGGAAAGGAAAAGAATAGAACGGGATGCAATGGAATAGAATAGAATGCAATGGAAAGCTGAGGGATAGAATGGATTGGAATGGTATTATTATAATGGAATGGAATGGATGGGAATGGAGAGAAATGAAAAGGAATAAAGAGGAAGGGAATTAAATGGAGAGGAATTGAATGGAAGAAACGGAATGAAGAGGAATGGAATGGAATGAAGAAGAATAAAATGTACAAGAATGAAATTGAATGGAATAGAATAGAGAGGAGTGGAATTAAATAGAATGGAAAGACATGAAATAGAATAGAATGGAGAGGAATGGAATGGAAGGAACGGAATGAAGAGAAATTAAATTATATGAAGAGGAATAGATAAAGAGGAATAAAAATGAATGGAATGGAATCGAGAGGAGTGGAATTAAATGGAATGGAATGAAATGGAACAGAATGGAATGGAAAGAACGGAATGAAGAGGAATGGAATGGAATGGAGAGGAATAGAATGGAGAGGTATGAAAATGAATGGAATGGAATCGAGTGGAGTGGAATTAAATGGAATGGAATGAAATGGAACAAAATGGAAAGGAGAGGAATGGAAAGAAGGAACGGAATGAAGAGGAATGGAATGGAATGGAGAGGAAAGAAAATGAGTGGAATGAAATCGAGAGGAGTGGAATTAAATGGAATAGATTGAAATGGAACAAAAAGGAATGGAGAGGAACGGAATGGAATTGACTGGAATGTATGGAATGGAATGGAAAGCAATGGGGAGGAACGTATAAAGGAGAGGAAAGGAATGGAATGGAATGTAAAGGAATGGAATGAATAGGAGAGGAATAGAATGGAATGGAAAGGAGGGGTATGGAATGGAGGGTAATTGAATGAAATGGAGAGGTATGGAATGTAAAGTATTGGAATGGAATGGAATGCAATGGAGAGGAATGAAGTGGAGAGGAATACAAGGGAGAGGAATGGAATAGCTTCGACTGCACTGAAATGAAATGTAAGGGTGAGAAATGGAATTCAATGGAATGCAATGTAGTGTAGAGTAATGGAATTAAATTGAATGGAATGAACGGAACGGGATGGAATAAAAAAGAAGGGAATGGAATGAATAGGAATGGAATTGAAAGGAATATAATGGAATGAAACGCAATGGAATGGATAGAAATGGAATGGAGAAGAATTGAATGAGGGCATGGAATGGATTGGAATGCACTGGAATGCAAGGAATTTACGGATGAGAAAGGAAGGGAGAAGATATCAATGGAATAAAGTGGATTGGAATGGAGAGGAATGGAAAGAAATGGAATGGATTGGAATACAATGGAAAGAATGAAACGGAAAGGAGCAGAATTAAATGGAGAAAATGGAATGAAAGTAAAGGAATATATTGTAGAGAAATAGAATTTTGAGGAATGGAATAGAGAAAATTGGAATGGAATGGAATGGAATGGAATGGATTAAAATGGAATGGGATTCCACTTAATGGAATGGAGAAGAATGGAAAGTAATGTAATCGAATGGAATGGAAAGTAGAGGATGGGAATGGAATGGAGAGGAAGGGAAAGAAAAGAAAATAAATGCAGTGGAATGGAATGGTGAGTGATGAAATAGGGAGAAATTGAATGGAGGGATTGTTACAGAAAGAAGAGGAATACAATGGTAAGGAATAGAATGGAATGGATTGGAAAGGAATGAAATAGAAGGGGATGCAATGAAATAGGATGAATTCAACGGAAAGCTGAGGGATAGAATGGATTGGAATGGTATTTTTACAATGGAATGGAATGGAATGGATGGGAACGGAGAGAATTGAAAAGGGATAAAGAGGAATAAAATTAAATGGAGAGTAATTGAAGGGAAGGAATGGAATGAAGAGGAATGGAATATAGGAGAATACTTTGGGGAGAAATGCAATTGAATGGAATGGAATCGAGAGGAGTGGAATTAAATGGAATGGAATGAAATGGAACAGAATGGACAGGAGAGGAATGGAATGGAAGGAACGGAATGAAGAGGAATGGAATAGAATGGTGAGGAATAGAATGGAGAGGAATGAAAATGAATGGAATGGAATCGAGAGGAGTGGAATTAAAAGGAATGCACAGAAATTGAACAGAATGGAATGGATAGGAATGGAATGAGTTCACTGGAATCTATGGAAAGGAATGGAAAGCAATGGGGAGGAACGCTTAAAGGAGAGGAAAGGAATGGAATTGAGTGGAATGGAATGGATAGGAGAGGAACAGAGTGGAATGGAGGGGAAGGGTATGGAATGGAGGGTAATTGAATGGAATTGAAAGGTATGGAATGTAAAGTAGTGGAATGGTATGGAATGCAATGGAGAAGAATGATATGGAGAGGAATAGAAGGGAGAGGAATGGAATAGCTTCGACTGTAATGAAAAGAATTGAAAGGGAGAGTAATGGAATTCAATGGAAAGCAATGGAGTGTAGGGAAACGGAATTAAATTGAATAGAATGAACAGGAATGGAATGGAATGGAATGGAATAGAGAAGAAGGGAATGGAATGAATAGGAATGGAATTGAATGGAATATAATGGAATGAAATGCAATGGAATGGATAGAAATGGAATGGAGAAGAACTGAATGAGGGATTGGAATGGAATGGAATGCACTAGAATGCAAGGAATTTACTGAAGAGAAAAGAAGGGAGAAGATAGGAATGGAATGAAGTGGATTGGAATGAAGAGAAGGGAAAGGAAAGGAATGGAATGGAATAGAATGGAAAGAATGAAATGGAAAGGAGAGGAATGGAATGGAATGGAATGGAAAGGAACGGAGATAAAGGAAGAGAGAGGTATAGAAGTTCGAGGAATCTTATAAATTATAGACGAATGGAATTGAAAGCAATGGAATCAAAGGAATGAATGGATTGACAAAGAATGCAGTGGAGAGGAATAGAACGGAGAGGAATGAACTGGAATGGAATGGAATGGAGATGATTGAAATGGAATGGAGAGGAATGGAATGCAGAGCAATTTATTAAAGGAATGTGAATGCAAAAGAATGGAATACAACGGAATGGAATGGATTGGAGAGGAATGCGATGGAGAGGAATAGAAGGCAACGAACTCGAATGAAAAGGAATGCAATGGAATGAAATGGAGAAGAATAGAATGGAACGGGTAGAAATAGAATGGAGGGGAATGGAATGGAGACGTATGGAATGGAGATGAATGGTATGGAATGAGAGGAATGGAATTCAGAGGAATAGAAGGGAGAGGAATGGAATGTAATGGAGAGAATAGGAATGGAAAGGAAAGGAATGGAATGAATCGGAATGGAATGGGGGAATGGCATGCAATGGAATGGAATGGACAGGAAAGGAATGAAATGGAAGAAATGGAGAGTAATGTAATTGAAAGGAATGGAAAAGAATGGAGAAGAATGGGATGGAGAAGAATAGGAAGGAGAGGTTTGCAATCGAATGGAATGGAAAGGATTTCAATGGAATGGAATGGAGAGGAATGGAATGGAATGAAACGGTATGAAATGGAATAAAATGGAATGGAATGGAATGGAAAGAAGAGGAATGGAATGGATAGGAATGGAATGTAGAGGAATTAAAGGTAAAAAATGGAATGAATGTAAAGAAATGTAATGTAGAGAAATAGAATATTGAGGAATGGAATAGAGAACACTGGAATGGAATAATGGAATGGAATGGAAAGGAATGGAATGGGATTCCACTTAATGGAATGGAGATAAATGAAAAGTAATGTAATCGAATGGAATGGAATAGAAAGGAGAGCAGGGAAATGGAATGGAGAGGAAGGAAAAGGAGAGAAACTAAATGCAGTGGAATGGAAGAGTGATTAATAAAATAGGGAGAAATGTAATGGAGGAGAATGGAATAGAATGGAGAGATATAGAATGGTAAGGAATGGAATGGATTAGAATGGAGGAGAATGGAAAGGAATGGAATGAAATGGATTGGAAAGGAATGGAATACAATGTGATGCAATGGAATAGAATGGATTGCAATGGAAAACTGAAAGATAGTATGGATTGGAATGGTATTATTACAATGGAGTGAAATGGAATGGAATGGAATGGAATTGATGGTAATGGAGAGAAATGAAAAAGAATAAATAGGAATGGAATTAAATGGAAAGGAATTGAATGGAAGGAATGGAATAAAGAGGAATGTAATGGAACGGAGAAGAATACACTGGAAAGGAATGAAATTGAATGCAATGGAATCGAGAGGAGTGGAATTAAATGAAATCAAATGGAACAACTGGAATGGAGAGGAATGGAATGGAAGGAATGGAATGAAGAGGAATGGAATGAAATGGAGAGGAATAGAATGGAGAGGAATGAAAATGAATGGAATGAAATCTAGAGGAGTATAATTAAATGGAATAGATTTATATGGAACAAAAAGCAATGGAGAAGAATGGAATGTAATTGACTGGAATGTATGGAATTGAATGGAAAGCAATGGGGAGGAATGCATAAAGGAGAGGAAAGGAATGGAATGGAATGAATAGGAGAGGAATAGAATAGAATGGAAGGGAAGGGTATGGAATGGAGGGTAATTGAAAGGAACGCAGAGGTATGGAATGCAAAGTAGTGAAATGGAATGAAATGCAATGGAGAGGAATGAAGTGGAGAGGAATGGAATAGCTTCAACTGTAATGAAAAGAAATGTAAGGGAGAGTAATAGAATTAAATGGAATGCAATGGAGTGTAGGGTAATGGAAATAAATTCAATGGAATGAAGAGGAATGGAATGGAATGGAGAAGAAGGGAATGGAAGGAATAGGAATGGAACTGAATGGAATATAAAGGAATGAAATGCAATGGAATGGAATGAAATAGAATGGTGAAGAATTGAATGAGGGAATAGAATTGATTGCACTGGAATGCAAGGAATTTACAGAAAAGAATGGAAGGGGGAAGATAGGAATGGAATGAAGTGGATTGGAATGGAGAGGAATGGAAATGAATGGAATGGAGATAACAGAAGGGTGAGGTATGGAAGTTAAAGGAATCGTATGAAATATAGACGAAAAAATTGAGAGCAATGGAATGGAAAGGAATGAATGGATTGACAAAGAATGCAGTGGAGAGGAATAGAATGGAGGGAAGTGGAATGGAATGAATGGAATGGAGACGATTTGAATGGAATGGAGAGGAGTGGAAGGGAGATAAGTTTAATGAAGGAATACGAATGAAAAAGAATGGAATTCAATGGAAGGAATGTATTGGAGCGGAATGGAATGAAGAGGAATAGAAGGCAACGAATTAGAATAGAATAGAATGCAATGGAATGGAATGGAAGGCATAGAATGGCATAGGTAGAAATAGAATGGGGGGGGGGGAAAAAATGGAATGGGGGGAAGGTATGGATGAGAGGAATGGTTTGGGAAGGGGAGGGGAATGGAATTAAGGAGGAAAAAAGGAAAAGGGAAAAGGAAGGGAAGGGAAATGGAAGGAATGGAAGGAAAGGAATGAAATGGAAGGAATGGAAATGGAATGGAAAGGAAAAAAAAAGAATGGAAAGAATGGGAGGGAGAAGGATAGAAAGGAATTGTAAGAATGGAAGGAAAGGTTTTAAGGAATGGAATGGAAGGAATGGAAGGAAAGGAAATGGAATGGAAGGGAAATGGAATGGAAAGGAAGGAATGGAAGGGATAAAGGGAAATTTGGGGAATTTAAAGGAGAAAATGGAAAAAAGAAAAGGGAAAATAATGAAGAAAATAAAATTTTTTGAAGGAAAGGAAATAAAGGGAAGGAATGGAATGGAATGGAATGGAATGGTATGGAATGGAATGGAATGGAATGCAATAGAATGGAATGGGATTCCACTTAATGGAATGGAGAAGAATGGAAAGTAATGTAATTGAATGGAATGGAATGGAATGGAAAAGAGAGGATGGGAATGGAATAAAGAGGAAGGGAAAGGAGAGAAACTAAATACAGTGGAAGAAAATGGTGAGTAAAAAAATAGGGAGAAATGGAATGGAGGGGAATGGAATAGAATGGAGAGGAATAGAATGGATAGGAGTGGAATGGAATGGAATAGAATGGAGGGGAATGGAATGGAATGGAAAGGAATGGATTACTAAGGAATGGAATAAAATGGGATGCAATGGAATAGAATGGAATGCAATGGAAAGAGGATGGATAGGATGGAATGGAATAATATTATTACAATGGAATGGAATGGATAGGAATGGAGAGAAATGAAAAGGGATAAAGAGGAATGGAACTAAATGGAGAGGAATTGAATATAAGAAATGCAATGAAGAGGAATGGAATGGAATGGAAAGAATACAATGGAGAGGAATGAAATTGAATGGAATGGAATCGAGAGGAGTGGAATTAAATGGAATGGAATGAAATGGAACAGGATGGAATGGAGAGGTATGGAATAGAAGAAACGGAATAAAGAGGAGTGGAATGAAATGGAGAGGAATAGAATTGAGAGGTGTGAAAATGAATGGAATGGAATCGAGAAGGTGGAATTAAATGTAATAGATTGAAATGGAACAGAATGGAATGGAGAGGAATGGAATGGAACGGACTGGAATCTATGGAATGGAATGGAAAGCAATGGGGAGGAATGTATAAAGAAGAGGAAAGGAATGGAATGGAATGGGTTGGAATGGAATGCATAGGAGAGGAATAGGATGGAATGGAAGGGAAGGATATGGAATGGAGGATAATTGAATGGAATTGAAAGGTATGGAATGTAAAGTAGTGGAATGGAATGGAATGAAATAGGAATCAAATGGAGAGGAATAAAAGGGAGAGGAATGGAATAGCTTCGACTGTAATGAAAACAAATGTAAGGGAGAGTAATGGAATACAGTGGAATGCAATGGAGTGTAGGGTAATGAATTCAATTGAATGGAATGAACAGGAATGGAATGGAAAGGAGAAGAAGGGAATGGAATGAATAGAAATGGAAATGAATGGAATATAATGGAATGAAATGCAATGGAATGGATAGAAATCGAATGGAGAAGAATTGAATGAGGGAATGGAATGTAATGCACTTGAATGCAAGGAATTTACTGAAGAGAAAGGAAGGGAGAAGACAGGAATGGAATGCAGAGGATTGGAATGAAGAGGAACGGAAAGGAATAGAATGGAATGGAATAGAATGGAAAGGAATGAAATGTAAAAGAGAGGAATGGAATGGAATGGAGATAAAGGAAGGGAGAGTTATAGAAGTTAGAGGAATAGTATGAAATATAGACGACTAGAATTGAGAGCAACGGAATGGAAAGGAATGAATGGATTGACAAAGAATGAAGACGAGAGGAATAGAATGGAGAGAAATGGACTGGAATGGAATTGAATGGAGACGATTGGAATGGAATAGAGAGGCGTGGAATGGGGAGCAAGTTAATGAAGGAATACGAATGCAAAAGAATGGAATACAATACAGTGGAACGGATAGGAGAGGAAAAGATGGAGAGGAATAGAAGGCAACAAATTGGAATGGAATGGAATGCAATGGAATGGAATGGAGAGGAGTAGAATGGAATGGGTAGATATAAAATGGAGGGGAATGGAATGGAAAAGTATGGAATGAGAGGAATGGAATTCAGAGGAATAGAAGGGAGAGGAATGGAATGTCATGGAGAGAATAGGAATGGAAAGGAAAGGAATGGAATGAATTGGAATGGAATAGGGAGGAATGGAATGCAATGGAATGGATTTGACAGGAAAGGAATGAAATGGAAGGAATGGAGAGTAATGGAATGGAAAGGATTCGAAAAGAGTGGAGAAGAATGGGAGGGAAAAGAATAGAAAGGAGAGTTATGCAATTGAATGGAATGGAAAGGATTTCAATGGAATGGAATGGAATGGAGAGGATTGGAATGGAATGCAATGAAATGGAATGGAATGGAAATGGAATGGAATGGAATGGAATGGAATAGAATGAAATGGGATTCCACTTAATGGAATGGAGAAGAATGGAAAATAATGTAATCGAATGGAATGGAAGGGAATGAAAAGAAGAGGATGGGAATGGAATGGAAAGAAAGGGGAAGGAGTGAAAATAAATGCAGTGGAATAGAATGATGAGTAAAAAATAGGGAGAAATGGAATGGAGGGGAATGGAATAGAATGGAGAGGAATAGAATGGTAAGGAATGGAATGGAATGGATAGGAATGGAATAGAATGGAGGGAGATGGAATGTAATGGAAAGAAATGGATTGGAAAAAAATGGAATAAAATGGGATGCAATGGAATAGAATGGAATGCAATGGAGAGGGGAGGAATACAATGGATTGGAATGGTATTATTACAATGGAATGGAATGGAATGGATGGGAATGGAGAGAAATGAAAAGGGATAAAGAGGAATGGAACTTAATGGAGAGGAATGGAAGGAATGCAATAAAGAGGAATGGAATGGAATGGAGAAGAATACAATGGAGAGGAATGAAATTGGAATGGAATGGAATCGAGTGGAGTGGAATTAAATGGAATGGAATGAAATGGAACAGAATGGATTGGAGAGGAATGGAATGGAATTGACTGGAATCTATGGAATGGAATGGAAAGCAATGGGAAGGAACGTATAAAGGAGAGGAAAGGAATGGAATGGAATAGAATGTAATGAAACGGATAGGAGAGGAATAGAATTGAATGGAAGGGAAGGGTATGGAATGGAGGGTAATTGAATGGAATGGAGAGGTATGGAATGTAAAGCAGCGGAATGGAATGGAATGCAATGGAGAGGAAAGAAATGGAGAGTAACAGCAGAGAGAGGAATGGAATAGCTTCGACTGTAATGAAAAGAAATGTAAGGGAGAGTAATGAAATTCAATGGAATGCAATGGAGTGTAGTGTAATCGAATTAAATTAAATGGAATGAACAGGAATGGAATGGAATGGAGAAGAAGGGAATGGAATGAATAGGAATGGAATTGAAGGGAATATAAAGGAATGAAATACAATGGAATGGATAGAAATGGAATGGAGATGAACGAGGGAATAGAATGGAATACACTGGAATGTAAGGAATTTAATGAAGAGAAAGGAAGGGAGAAGACAGGAATGGAATGAAGTGGATTGGAATGGAGTGGCATGAAAAGGAATGGAATGGAGTGGACTAGAATGGAAAGGAATGAAATGCAAAGGAGAGGAATGGAATGGAATGGAATGGAATGGAATGGAATGGAGATAAAGCGAGATGTATAGAAGTTAGAGGAATCGTATGAAATATACACGAATACAATTGAGAGTAATGGAATGCAAAGGAATGAATGGATTGACAAAGAATGCATTGGAGAAGAATAAAATGGAGAGAAATGAACTGGAATGGAATGCAATGGAGACGATTTGAATGGAAGAGAGAGGAGTGGAATGGAGAGCAATTTAATGAAGGAATATGACTGCAAAAGAATGGAATACAATGGAATGGAACGGATTGGAGAGGAAAAGAATGGAGAAGAATAGAAGGCAACGAACTGGAATGGATGGAATGCAATGGAATGGAGAGGAATAGAATGGAATGGGTAGAAATAGAATGGAGGAGAATGGAATGGAGAAGTATGGAATGGAGAGGTATGGTATGGAATGAGAGGAATGGAATTCAGAGGAATAGAAGGGAGAGGGATGGAATGGAATTTAGAGAATAGGAATTGGAAGGAAAGGAATGGAATGAATTGGAACGGAATGGGGAGGAATGGAATGGACAAGAAAGGAATGAAATGGAAGGAAGGGAGAGTAATGGGATGGAAAAAAATAAAAAAGAATGAAGAAGAATGGGAAGGAGAAGAATAGAAAGGAGAGGTATGCAATCGAATGGAATGGAATGTAGAGGAGTGAAATGGAAAGGAATGGAAGGGAAAGGAATGGAATGCAATGGAATGGAAGGGAATGGAAAGGAGAGGAATGGAATGGATAGGAATGGAATGTAGAGCAATTAAATGGATAAAATGCAATGAAAGTAAAGGAATGTAATGTAGAGAATAGGATTTTGAGGAATGGAATAGAGAAAATTGTAATGGAATGAAATGGAATGGAATGGAAAGGAATGGAATGGGATTCCACTTAATGGAATGGAGAACAATGGAAAGTAATGTAACGAATGGAATGGAAAGTGGGGGATGGGAATGGAGTGTAAGGGAAATTAGAGAAACTAAATACAGTGGAATGGAATGGTGAGTAATAAAATAGGGAGAAATGGAATGGAGGGGAATGGAATAGAAAGGAGAGGAATAGAATGGTAAGAAATAGAATGAAATGGAATGGATAAGAATGGAATGGAATAGAATGGAGGGGAATGGAATGGAATGGTAAGGAATGGATTGGAAAGGAATGGAATAGGATGGGATGCAATGGAATAGGATGGGATGCAATGGAATAGAATGGAATGCAATGGAAAGCTGAGGGACAGAATGGATTGAAATGCTATTATTACAATGGAATGGAATGGATGGGATTGGAGAGAAATGAAAAGGGATAAAGAAGAATAGAATTAAATGGAGAGGAATAGAATGGAAGCAATGCAATGAAGAGGAAGGGAATGAAATGGAGAAGAATGTAATGCAAAGGAATGAAATTTAATGGAATGCAATCGAGAGGAGTGGACTAAAATGGAATGCAATGAAATGGAACAGAAAGTAATGGAGAGGAATGGAATGAAAGGAACGGAATGAAGAGGAATAGAATGGAATGACGAGGAATAGAATGGAGAGGAATGAAAATGAATGGAACGGAATCGAGAGGAGTGGAATTAAAAGGAATAGATTGACATGGAACAGAATGGAATGAAGGGAAATGGAATGCAATTGACTGGAATATATGGAATGGAATGGAAAGAAATGGGAGGAAAGTATAAAGTAGATAAAAGGAATGAAATGGAAAGGAATGGAATGGAATGGAAAGTAGAGCAATAGAATGGAAGGGTAGGAAAGGGTATGGAATGGAGGTCATTCAATGGAATGGAGATGTATGGAATGTAAAGTAGTGGAATGGAATGGAATGCAATGGAGAGGAATGAAGTGGAGAGGAATAGAAGGGAGAGAAATGGGATAGCACCGATTGTAATGAAAAGAAATGTAAGGGAGAGTAATAGAATTCAATGGTATGCAATGGAGTGTAGGGTACTGGAATTAAATGGAATGGAATGGAATGGAGAAGAAGGGAATGGAATGAATAGGAATGGCATATAATGGAATGAAATGCAATGGAATGGAATGAAAAGAAATGGAGAAGAATTGAATGAGGAAATGAAATGGAATGCACTGGAATGCAAGATATTTAATAAAGAGAAAGGAAAGGAGAAGATAGCAATGGAAATGAGAATGGAATACAATAGAATGGACAGGAATGAAATGGAAAGGACAGGGAATGGAATGGAATGGAATGGAATGGAATGGAGATAAAGCAAGGGAGAAGTATAGAAGCTAGAGATATCATATGAAATATAGACAAATAGAATTGAGAGTAATGGAATGCAAAGGAATGAATGGATTGACAAAGAATGCAGTGGAGAGGAATAGAAAGGAGATAAATGAACTGGAATGGAATGGAATGGAGACGACTTGAATGGAATGGAGAGGAGTGGAATGGAGAGCAATTTAATGAAGGAATGCAAATGCAAAAGAATAGAATAAAATGGAATGGAACGGATAGGAAAAAATGGAATGGAGAGGAACAGAAAGCAATGAACTGGAATGGAAGGGAGTGCAATGGAATGGAATGTAGAGTAATACAATGGAATAGGTAGAAAAATAATCGAGGGGAATGGAATGGAGAGGAACGATATGGAATGAGAGAAATGGAATTCAGAGGAATAGAGGGGAGAGGAATGTAATGTAATGGGGAGAATAGGAATGGAAAGGAAAGGAATGGAACGAATTGGAATGGAATGGGAGGAATGGAATGCAATAGAATGGAATGGACAAAAAAGAAATGAAATGGAAGGAATGGAGAGTAATGGAATCAAAAGGATTCGGAAAGAGTGGAGATGAATGGGAAGGAGAAGAATAGAAAGGAGAGGTATGCAATCGAATGGAATGGAAAGGATTTCAATGGAATAGAATGGAGAGGAATGGAATGGAATGGAATGGAATGGAATGGAATGGAACGGAATGGAATGGATAAGAGAGGAATAGAATGGAATGGAACAGAGGGGTATGGAATGCAGGGTCATTCAATGGAATTGAGAGGTATGGAATGTAAAGTAGTGGAATGGAATGGAATGCAATGGAGAGAAATGAAGTGGAGAGGAATAGAAGAGAGAGGAATGGAAAAGTTTTGACTGTAATGAAAAGAAATGTAAGGGAGAGAAATGCAATTCAATGGAATGCAATGGAGTTAGGGTCAGGGAATTACATTGAATGCAATGAACAGGAATGGAATGGAATGGAGAAGAAGGCAATGGAATGAATAGAAATGGAATTGAATGGAATATAATGGAATGAAATGCCATGGATAGGAATGAAATGGAATGGAGAAGAATTGAATGAGGGAATGGAATGGAAGGCAAGGAAATGCAAGGAATTTGCTGAAGAGAAAGGAAGGGAGAAGCTAGGAAGGGAATGAACTGTATTGGAATGGAGAGGAATGGAAAGAATGGAATGGAATGGAATGGAATAGAATGGAAAGCAATGAAATGGAAAAGATAGGAATGAAATGGAATGGACTGGAATGGAATGGAATGGAGATAAAGGAAGGGAGAGTTATAGAAGTTAGAGGTATTGTATGAAATATATACGAATAGAATTGAGAGTAATGGAATGCAAAGGAATGAATGGATAGATAAAGAATGCAATGATGAGGAATAGAATGGAGAGAAATGGGAATGGAATGGAATGGGAATGGAGACGATTTGAATGGAATGGAGACGAGTGGAATGGAGAGCAATTTAATGAAGGAATACGAATGCAAAATGGAATAAAATGAAATGGAACGGAATGGAGAGGAATGGAATAGAGAGGAATAGAAGGCAGCAAACTGGAGTGGAAACCACTGAAATGGAATGGAATGGAGAGGAATAGAATGGAATGGGTAGAAATAGAATGGAGGGGAATGGAATGGAGAAGTATGGAATGGAGATGAAAGAAATGGAATGAAAGCATTGGAATTCAGAGGAATAGAAGGAAGAGGAATGGAATATAATGGAGAGAATAGGAATGGAAAGAAAATGAATCGAATGAATTGGAATGGAATGGGGGAAAATGGAATGCAAAGGAATGGAATGGACAGGAAAGGAATGAAATGGTAGGAGTGGAAAGTAATGGAATGGAAAGAAATCAAAAAGTATGAGAAGAATGGGAGGGAGAACAATAGAAAGGAGACATATGCAATTGAAGGGAATGGAAAGGATTTCAAAGGAAAGGAAAGGATAGGAATGGACTGAAATGGAAGGAAAGGGAAGGGAAGTGAATGGAAAGGAGAGGAATGGAATGTAGAGGAATTGAATGGAGAAAATACAATGAAAGTAAAGGAATGTAATGCAGAGAAATAGAATTTTGAGGAATGAAATAGAGAAAATTGGAATGGAATGGAATGGAATGGGATTCCACTTAATGGAATGGAGAAGAATGGAAAGTAATGTAATCGAATGGAATGGAAAGGAGAGGATGGGAATGGAATGGAGAGTAAGGGAAAGGAGAGAAACTAAGTGCACTGAAATGGAATGGTGAGTAAAGAAATAGGAAAAATGGAATGGAGGGGAATGGAATAGAATGGAGAGAAATAGAATGATAAGGAATAGAATGAAATGGAATGGATAGGAATGGAATGGAATTGAATAGAATGGAGGGGAATGCAATGGAATGGAATGGAATGGATTGGAAAGGAATGGAATAGAATGGGATGCAATGGAATAGAATGGAATACAATGGAATAATTAGGGATAGAATGGATTGGAATGGTATTACAATGGAATGGAATGGAATAGAACAGAATGGATGGGAATGGAGAGGAATGAAAAGGGATAAAAAGGAATGGAATTAAATGAAGAGGAATTGAATGGAAGGAATGGAATGAAGAGGAATGGAATGGAATGGAGAAGAATGCAATGGAGAGGAATGAAATTGAATGGAATGGAATCAAGAGGAGTGGAATTAAATGGAATGCAATGAAATGGAACAGAAGGTAATGGAGAGGAATGGAATGAAAGGAACAGAATGAAGAGGAATGGAATGGAATGGAGAGTAATAGAATGGAGAGGAATGAAAATGAATGGAATGAATAGAGAGAAGTGAAATTAAATGGAATAGATTGAAATGGAACAGAATGGAATGGAAAGGAATGGAATGGAATTGACTGGAATGTATTGAATGGAATGGAAAGCAATGTGGAGGAACGTATAAAGGAGATGAATGGAATGGAATGGAATCCAATGGAATGGAATGGAATGGAATCCAATGGAATGGAATGGAATGGAATGGATAGGAGAGGAATAGAATGGAATGGAGGGTAATTGACCAGAATGGAGAGGTATGGAATGTAAAGTAGTGGAATGCAAAGGAATGCAATGGAGAGGAATGAAATGGAGAGGAATAGAAGGGAGAGGAATGGAATAGCTTCGACTGTAAGGAAAAGAAATGTAAGCGATAGTAATGGAATTCAATGGAATACAGTGGAGTGTAAGGTAATGAATTCAATTGAATAGAATGAACAGGAATGGAATGGAATGGAGAAGAGTGGAATGGAATGAATAGGGATGTAATTGAATGGAATATAATGGAATGAAATGCAATGGAATGGAATGAAAGGGAATGGAGAAGAATTGAATGAGGGAATGGAATGGAATGCACTGGAATGCAGGGAACTTACTGAAGAGAAAGGAAAGAAGAGAGGAATGGAATGAAGTGGATTAGAATGGAGAGGAATGGAATGGAATAGAATGGAAAGGAATGAAATGGAAAGGAGAGGAATAGAATGGAATGGAATGGAATGGAGGTAAAGGAAGTGAGAGTATGGAAGTTAGAGGAAACGTATGAAATATAGATGAATAGGATTGAGAGTAATGGAATGCAAAGGAATGAATGGATTGACAAAGAATGCAGTGGAGAGGAATAGAATGGAGAGAAATGGACTGGAATGTAATGGAATGGAGACGACTGGAATGGAATGGACAGGAGTGGAATGGAGAGCAATTTAATGAAGGAAGACGAATGCAGAGAATGGAATACAATGGAATAGAATGAATTGGAGAGGAATGGAATGGAGAGGAATAGAATGCAGCGAATTGTAATGGAATGGAATACAATTGAATGGAATGGAGAGGAATAGAATGAAATAGGTAGAAATAGAATGGAGGGGAATGGAATGGAGAGGAATGGTATAGCATGAGAGGAATGGAATTCAGAGGAATAAGAAGAGAGAGGTATGGAATGTAATGGAGAGAATAGGAATGGAAAGGAAAGGAAGGGAATGAATTGGAATGGAATGGGGAGGAATGCAATGCAATAAAATGGAATAGACAGGAAAGAAATGAAATGGAAGGAATGGAGAATAAAGGAATAGAATGGAAAGGAATCGAAAAGAATGGGAGGGAGAAGAATAGAAAGGAGAGGTATGCATTCGAATGGAATGGAAAGGATTTCAATGGAATGGAATGGAAAAGAATGGAATGGAAGGGAATGGAAAGGAGAGGAATGGAATGGATAGGAATGGAATGTAGAGGAATTAAATGGAGAAAATGGAATGAAAGTAAAGGAATCTAATGTACAGAAATAGAATTTTGAGAATGGGAATAGGGAAAATTGGAATGGAATGGAATGGGATAGAATGGAATGCGATTCCACTTAATGGAATGGAGAAGAAAGGAAAGTAATGTAATCGAATGGAATGGAATGGAAAGGGGAGAACGCGAATGGAATGGAGAAGAAGTGATAGGAGAGAAATTAAATGCAGTGGAATGGAATGGTGAGTAATAAAATACAGAGATAAGGAATGGAACGAAATGGAATAGAAAGGAGAGGAATAGAATGTTAAGGAATAGAATGGAATGGAATGGAGGGGAATAGAATGGAATGGAATGTATTGGAAAGAGTGGAATAGAATAGGATGCAATGGAATAGAATGGAATGCAATGGAATGCTCAGGGATAGAATGGATAGGAATGGTATTATTACAATGGAATGGAATGATACGGAATGGAATGGATGAGAATGGAGAGAAATGAAAAGGAATAGAGAGGAATGGAATTAAACGGAGAAAAATTGAACAGAAGGAATGCAATGAAGAGGAATGGAATGGAATTGAAAAGAATACAATGGAGAGGAAAGAAATTGAATGTAATGGAATTGAGAGGAGTGGAATTAAATGAAATGGAATGAAATGGAACAGAATGGAATGGAGAGGAATGGAATGGAAGGAACGAAATGAAGAGGAAATGAATGGAATGGAGAGGAATAAAATGGAGAGGAGTGAAAATGAATGGAATAGAATCGAGAGGAGTGGGATTATATGGAATAGATTGAAATGGAACAGAATGGAATGGAAAGGAATGGAATGGAATTTACTGGAATGTATGGAATAAAATGGAAAGCAATGGGGAAAAACGTATAAAGGATAGAAAAGGAATGGAATGAAATGGATTGGAATGGAATGGATAGGTGAGAAATAGAATGGAATGGAAGGGAAAGGTATGAAATGGAGGGTAATTGAATGGAATGGAGAGCTATGGAATGTAAAGTAGTGGAATGGAAATGAATGCAAAGGAAAGGAATGAAATGGAGAGGAATAGAAGGGAGAGGAATGGAATAGCTTCGACAGTAATGAAAAGAAATGTAAGGGAAAGTAATGGAATTCAAAGGAATACAATGGGGTGTAGGGTAATGAATTCAATTGAATGGAATGAACAGGAATGGAATGGAATGGAGAAGAAGGGAATCGAATGAATAGGAATGGAATTCAATGGAATATAATGGAATGAAATGCAATGGAATGGATAGAAATGGAATGGAGAAGAATTGAATGGGGGATTGCAATGGAATGGAATGCACTGAAATGCAAGGAATTTACTGAAGAGAAAGGAAGGGAGAATATAGTAATGGAATGAAGAGGATTGGAATGGAGAGGAATGGAAAGGAATGGAATAGAATGGAATGGAATGGAATGGAAAGGAATGAAATGGAAAGCAGAGGAGTGGAATGGAATAAAATGGATATTAATGATGGGAGAGGTATAGAAGTTAGAGGAATCATATGAAATATACAAGAATAGAATTGAGAGTAATGGAATGCAAAGGAATTAATGGATTGACAAAGAATGCAGTGAAGAGGAATAGAATGGAGAGAAATGCACTGGAATGGAGAAAATTTGAATGGAATGAGCGGAGTGGAATGGAGAGCAATTTAATGAAGGTATACGAATGCAAAGGAATGGAATACAATGGAATGGATTGGAGAGGAATGGAATGGAGAGGAATAGAAGGCAACGAACTGGAATGGAATGGAATGCAATGAAATGGAATGGAGAGGAATATAATGGGATAGGTAGAAATAGAATGAGGGGAATGTAATGGAGAAATATAGAATGGAGAGAATGGTATGGAATGAGAGGAATGGAATTCAGTGGAATAGAAGGGAGAGGAATGGAATGGAATGAAGAGAATAGTAATGGAAAGGAAAGGAATGGAATGTGGAGGAATGGAATGCAATGAATGGAATGGACAGGAAAAGAATGAAATGGAAGGAATGGAGAGTAATGGAAAGGAATCGAAAAGAATGGAGAAGAATGGGAGGGAGAAGAATAGAAAGGCGTGGTATGCAATCAAATGGAATGGAAAGGATTTCAATGGAATGGAACGGAGAGTAATGGAATGGAATGGAATGGAATGGAATGGAACGGAATGGAATGGAATGGAGCAGAATAGAATGGAAAGGAAAGGAGATGAATGGAATGGGTAGGAAAGGAATGTAGAGGAATTAAATGGAGAAAATGTGGTGAGAGTAAAGTAATGCAATGTAGAAAAATAGAATTTTGATGAATGGAATAGAGAAAATTGGAATGGAACGGAATGGAATAGAATGAAATGGGATTCCACTTAATGGAATGGAGAACAATGGAAAATAATGTAATTGAATGGAATGCAATGGAATGGAATGGAATGGAAAGGAGAAGATGGGAATGGAATGGAGAGGAAGGGAAAAGAGAGAAACTAAATGCAGTGGAATGGAATGGTGAGTAATAAAGTAGGGAGAAATGGAATGAAGAGGAATGGAATACAATGGAGAGGAATAGACTGGTAGGAATATAATGCAATGGAATGGAATAAAATGGAGCTGAGTGAAACGGAATGGAATGGAATTGATTGGAAAGGAATGGAATAAATGGTATGAAATGGAATAGAATGGAATGCAATGGAATGCTGAGGGGTAGAATGGATTGGAATGGTATTATTACAATGGAATACAATGAAATGGAATGGATGGGAATGGAAAGAAAGGAAAAGGGATAAGGAGGAATGGAATTAAATGGAGAGGAATTGAATGGAAGGAACGGAATAAAGAGGAAAGGAAGGGAATGGAGAAGAATACAATGGAGAGGAATGAAATTGAATGGAATGGAATCGAGAGGAGTGGAATTAAATGGAATGGAATGGAATGTAACAGAATGGAATGGAGAGGAAGGAACAGAATGAATGGAAGAAACGGAATGAAGAGGAATGGAATGAAATGGAGAGGAATACAAAGTAGAGCAATGATGGGATGGAATGAAATGGAGAGGAATACAAAGGAGAATTAATGGAATGGAATCGAGAGTTGTGGATTATATGGAATAGATTGAAATGGAACAGAATAGAATGGAGAGGAATGGAATGGAATTGACTGGAATATATGGAATGGAATGGAAAGCAATGGGGAGGACATATAAAGGAGAGGAAAGGAATGGAATGGAATGGATAGGAGAGGAGAGGAATAGAATGGAATGGAAGGGAAGGGTATGGAATGAAGGGTAATTGAATGGAATGGAGAGGTATGGAATGTAAGGTAGTGGAATGGAATGGTATGCAATAGAGTGGAAAGAAATGGAGAGGAATGGAGAGGAGAGGAATGGAGTAGCTTCGACTGTAATGAAAATAAATGTAAGGGAGAGTAATGGAATTCAATGGAATGCAATGGAGTGTAGCGTAATGGAATTAAATTGAATGGAATGAACAGGAATGGAATGGAATGGGTAAGAAAATGGAACGAATAGGAATGGAACTGAATGGAATATAATGGAATGAAATGCAATGGAATGAATAGAAATGGAATGAAGAAGAATTGAATAAGGGAATGGAATGGAATAGAATGCATGGGAATGCAAGGAATTTACTGAAGAGAAAGGAAGAAAGAAGAAAGGAATGGAATGAAGTGGATTGAAATGGAGAGGAATGGAATGGAATAGAATGGAAAGGAATGAAATGGAAAGGAGAGGAATTGAATGGAAAATGGAATGAATGAAATGGAATGGAATAGAATGGAATGGGATGGACAGAAAGGAAGAGATATGTATAGAAGTTAGAGGAATCATATGATATATAGACAACTAGAATTGAGAGTAATGGAATGCAAAGGAATGAATGGATTGACAAAGAATGCAGTGGAGAGGAATAGAGTGGAGAGAAATGCACTGGAATGGAATGGAATGGAAACGATTTGAAAGGGTTGGAGAGGAGTGGAATGGAGAGCAATTTAATGAAGGAATACGAATGCAAAAGAATGGAATACAATGGAACGGAACGGATTGGAAAGTAATGGAATGGAGAGGAATAGAAGGCAACGAACTGGAATGGAATGGAATGGAGAGGAGTAGAATGGAATAGGTAGAAACAGAATGGACGTGAATGGAATGGAGAAATATGGAATGGAGACGAATGGTATGGAATGAGAGGAATGAATTCAGAGGAATAGAAGGCAGTGGAATGGAATGTAATGGAGAGAATAGGAATGGAAAATAAAGGAATGGAATGAATTGGAATGGAATGGGGAGGAATGGAATGCTATGGAAGGGATAGTAAAGGAATGAAATGGAAGGAATGGAAGGTAATGGAATGGAAAGGAATGGAAAAGAATGGAGAAGAATGGGAGGGAGAAGAAGAGAAATGAAAGGAATGCAATCGAATGGAATGGAAAGAATATCAATGGAAAGGAGTGGAGAGAAATGGAATGGAATGGAATTGAATGGCATGGAATGGAATGGAATGGAGAGAAAGGAAATGGAAAGGAATGGAATGGAGAGGAATTAAATGGAGAAAAAGAAATGAAAGCAAAGTAATGTAATGTAGAGAAATAGAATTTTGATGAATGGAATAGAGAAAATTGGAATGGAATGGAATAGAATAGAATGAAATGGAATTCCACTTAATGGAATGGAGAAGAATGGAAAGTAACGTAATCAAATGGAATGGAAAGGAGAGGATGGGAATGGAATGGAGAGGACGGGAAAGGAGAGAAACTAAATGCAGTGGAATGGAATGGTGAGTAATAATGTAGGGAGAAATAGAATGGAGGGGAATGGAATAGAATGGACAGGAATAGAATGGTAAGGATTGGAATGCAATGGAATGGATAGGAATGGAATGGAGGGGTTGGAATGGAATGGAATGGAATGGATTGGAAAAGAATGGAATAGAATGGGATGCAATGGAATAGAATGGAATTCAATAGAAAGCTGAGGTATAGAATGGATTGGAATGTTATTATTACAATGGAATGGAAAGGATAGGAATGGAGAGAAATGAAAAGGGATGAAGAGGAATGGAATTAAATGGAGAGGAATTGCATGGAAGGAATGCAATGAAGAGAAATGGAATGGAATGGAGAAGAATACAATGGAGAGGAATGAAATTGAATGGAATGGAATTGAGAGGAGTGGAATTAAATGGAATGGAATGAAATGGACCAGAATGGAATGAAGAGGAATGGAATGGAATGGAGAGGAATAAAATGGAGAGGAATGAAAATGAATGGAATGGAATCGAGAGGAGTGGAATTAAATGGAATAGATTGAAATCGAACAGAATGGAATGGAGAGGAATGGAATGGAATTGACTGGAATATATGGAAGAGAATTGAAAGCAATGGGAGGAATGGAATGGAATGGAAGGGAAGGGAAGGATATGGAATGGAGAGTAATTGAATGGAATGGAGAGGTATGGAATGCAAAGTAGTGAAATGGAATGGAATGCAATGGAGAGAATGATATGGAGAAGAATAGAAGGGAGAGGAATGGAATAGCTTCGACTGTGATGAAAAGAAATGTAAGAGAGAGTAATGGAATTCAATACAATGCAATGGAGTGTAGGGTAATGAATTCAATTGAATGGAATGAACAGGAATGGAATGGAGTGGATAAGAAGGGAATGGATTGAATAGGAACGTAATTGAATGGAATGGAATGCAGAGAAAAGTAATGCAATGGAAGCAATGGAGAGTAAGGGAATGGAAAGGAATGTAAAATAATGAAGAAGCATGGGAGGGAGAAAAATGGAATGGAGAGGTATGCAATCGAATTGAATGTAAAGGATTTCAATGGAATCGAATGGAGAGGAATGGAATGGAATGGAATGGATGGAAAGGAGAGGAATGGAATGTAGAGGAACTAAATGGAGAAAATGGAATGAGAGTGAAGGAATGTAATGTAGAGAAATAGAATGGTGAGTAGTTGAATAGAGAAAATTGGAATGGAATGATGAAATGGAATGGAATGGAGTGGAATGGAATATAATGGAATGGGATTCAACTTAATGGAAAGGAGAAGAATGGAAAGTAATGTAATCGAATGGAATGGAATGGAATGGAAAGGAGAGGATGGGAAGGAATGGAGGGAAGGGAAAGGAGAGAAACTAAATAGAGTGGAATGGAATGGAGAGTAATAAAATAGGGAGAAATGGAATGCAGGGGAATAAATAGAACGGAGAGGTATAGAATGCTATAGAATGAATGGAATGGTATGGAATGGATAGGAATGAAATGGAGTGGAGTGGAATGGAATGGAATGGAATGGTATGGAATGGTATGGAATGGAATGGTATGGAATGGAATGGATTGGAAGGGAATGCAATGGAATGCAATGGAATGGAATGGAATGCAATGGAAAACTGAGGGATAGAATGGATTGGAAGGGTATTATTACAATGGAATGGAATGGATGGGAATGGAGAGAAATGTAATGGGATAAAAAGGAACGGAATTAAATGGAGAGGGATGGAAAGGAAGTAATGGAATGAAGGGAAATGGAACCGAATGGAAAGGAATAGAATGGAGAGGAAAGAAAATGAACGGAATGGAATCGAGAGGAGTTGAATTAAATGGAATGGATTGAAATGGAACAGAAGGGAATGGATAGGAATGGAATGGAATTGACTGGGATGTATGGAATGGAATAGAAAGCAATGGGGAGTACGTATAAAGGAGAGAAAAGGAATGGAATGGACTGGAATGGAACGGAATGGATAGGAGAGGAATAGAATGGAATGGAAGGGAAGGGTATGGAATGGACTGTAATTGAATGGAATGGAGAGGTATGGAATGTAAAGTAGTGGAATGTAATGGGATGCAATGGAGAGGAAAGAAGTGGAGAGGAACAGAAGGGAGAGGAATGGAATAGCTTCGACTGCAAAGAAAAAAATGTAAGGGAGAGTAATGGAATTCAATGGAATGCAATGGAGTGTAGGGTAATGTAATTAAATTGACTGTAATGAACAGGAATGAAATGGAATGGAGAAGAAGGGAATGGAATGAATAGGAATAGAATGGAATGGAATGGAATGGAATGGAATGAAATGGAATGGATAGGAATGGAATGGAGAAGAATTGAATGAGGGAATGGAATGGAATGGAATCGAATGGAAAGGAATTAAATGGAAAGGAGAGGAATAGAATGGAATGGAATGGCATGGAGATAAAGGAAGGGGAGGTATAGAAGTTAGAGGAATCATAAGAAATATAGACGAATGGAATTGAGAGGAATGGACTGAAAAGGAAAAAAGGGATTGACAAAGAATGAAGTGGAGAGCAAAAAAATGGAGAGAAATGAACTGGAATGGAAGGGAATGGAGACAATTGGAATGGAATGGAGAAGAGTGGAATGGAGAGGAATTTAATGAAGGAATTCAAAAGAATGGAATGGAAAGGATTGGAAAGGAATGCAAGGAGAGGAATAGAAGGCAACGAATTGGAATGGAATGGAATGCAATGGAATGGAATGGAGAGAAATAGAATGGAATGGGTGAAATAGAATGGAGGGAATGGAATGGAGAAGCATGGAATGGAGAGTAATGGTATGGTATGAGAGGAATGGAATTCAGAGAAATAGAAGGGAGAGGAAAGGAATGTAATGGAGAGAATAGGAAAGGAAATGAAAGGAGTGGAAAGAAGTGGAATGGAATGGGGAGGAATGGAATGCAGTGGAATGGAATGGATGGGAAAGGAATGAAATGGAAGGAATGGAAAGTAATGGAGTGGAAAGGCATAGAAAAGAATGGAGTAGAATGGGAAGGAGAAGAATAGAATGGAGAGTATGCAATCGAATGGAATGGAAAGGATTTCAATATAACGGAATGGAGAGGAATGAAATGGAATGGAATGGAAAGGAGAGGAATGGAATGGATAGGAATGGAATGTAGAGAAATTGAATGGAATAAATGGAATGAAAAGAAAGGAATACAATGTAGAGAAATAGAATGGCGAGCAATGTAATAGAGAAAATTGAAATGAAATGGAATGGAATAGAATAGAATGGAATGGAATTAAATTTAATGGAATGGAGAAGAATGGAAAGTAATGGAAGGGATTGGAATGGAATCGAAAGGAGAGGATGGGAATGGAATGGAGAGGAAGGGAATGGAGAGAACCTAAATGTGTGGAATGGAATAGAGAGAAATAAAAAACAGAGAACTGGAATGGAGGAGAATGGATTAGAATGGAGAGGAATAGAATGGAATGGAATGGAATGGAGGTAAATGAAATGGAATGGAATGGAATGGATTGAAATGGAATGGAATGGAATGGATTGGAATGGAAAGGTGAGGGACAAATGGATTTGAATGGTATGATAACAATGGAATGGAATGGATGGGAATGGAGAGAAATGGAATGGAATAAAGAGGAACGGAATTGAAAGGAGACGAATGGAATGAAGAGGAATGAAATGGAGAGGAATAGAATGCAGATGAATGAAACTGAATGGAGTGGAATCGAGTGGAGTGGAATTGAATGGAAAGATTTGAAATGGAGAGGAATGGGCTGGAAGGAATGGAATGGAGAGGATTGGAATGGAATGGCAAGGAAATGAGGGGAGAGGAAGGAAAATGAATGGAATGGAATTGAGAGGAGTGGATTACATAGAATGGATTGAAATGGAACAGAATGGAATGGAGAGGAATGGAATGGAATTGGTTGAAATGTATGGAATGGAATGGAAAGCAATGAAGAGGAAAGTATAAAGGAGAGGAAAGGAATGAAATGGAATGGAATGGAATGCATAGGAGAGGAATAGAATGAAATGGAAGAGAATGATATGGAATGAAGAGTAATGGCATGCAGTGGAATGGTATGTTAATGTAAAGTAGTGGAATGGAATGAAATGCAATAGAGCGGAATGAAATGGAGAGAAATAGAAGCCAGGAAATGGAAGAGTTTAGACTGTAATTGAAAGAAATGTAAGGGAGAATAATGGAATGCAATGGAATGTAGAGTAATGTAATTAAATTGAATGGAGAAGTCGATGGAATGAATAGGAATGGAAATGAATGGAATATAATGGAATGAAATGCAATGGAAAGGATGGAAACGGAATGGAGAAAAATTAAATGAGGGAATGGAGGGGATTGGAATGGAATGCAAGGAATTTAATGAAGAGAAAGGAAGGGAGAAGAAAGGAAAGGAATGAAATGGAATGGAATGGAGAAGAATGGAAAGGAACGGAATGGAATGAATAGAATGGAAAGGAATGAAATGGAAAGAAGAGGAATGGGAAGGAATGGAATGGAAAAAAATGGAGATACAGGAAGGGAGAGGTATGGAAGTTAGGGGAATCGTATGAAATATAGATTAATTGAATTGAGATGAATGGAATGCAAAGGAAAGAATGGATTGATAAAGAATGCAGTGGAGAGAAATGGACTGGAATGGAATGGAATGAATACGATTGGAATGAAATGGAAAGGAGGGGAATGGATAGAAATTTAATGAAAGAATTGGAATGTAAAAGAATGGAATGCAATGGAATTGAAAGGATTGGAAAGGAATGGAAAGGAAAGGAATAGAAGGCAAAGAACTGGAATGGAATGAAATGGAGAGGAATAGAATGGAATGGGTAGAAATAGAATGGAGGGGAATGGAATGGAGAGGAATGGTATGGAATGAGAGGAATGGAATTCAGAGTAATAGAAGAGAGAGGAGTGGAATGTAATGGAAAGAATAGGAATGGAATAGAAATGAATGGAACGAACTGGAATGGAATGGGGAGGATTGGAATGCAATGAAATGGAATGGAGAAGAAAGGAATGCAATGGAAGGAATGGAGAGTAATTGAATGGAAAGGAATGGAAAAGAAGGGAGAAGAATGAGAGGGAGAAGAATAGAATGGAGAGGAATGCAATTGAAAGGAATGGAAAGGATTTCAATTGAATGGAATGGATAGGAATGAAATGAAATGGAATGTAATAGAAAGGAGAGGAATGGAATGGATAAGAATGGAATTTAGACGAATTGAATAGAGAAAATGGAATGAAAGGAAAGGAATGTAATGTAGAGAAATAGAATGGTGAAGAATGGAATAGAGAAAAATGGAGTGGAATGGAATTGAATGGAATTCAACTTAATGGAATGGAGAAGATTGGAAATAAAGGGAATGGAATGGAAAGGAGAGGATGGGAATGGAATGGAGAGGCAGGGAATGGAGAGAAACTAAATACAGTGGAATGGAATGTAGAGTAATAAAATAGGGAGAAATGGAATGAAGGGGAATGGAATAGAATGGAGATGAATGGAATGGGAAGGAATGGAATGAAACGGAATGGAATTGAACGGTGAGGGATACAATGGTTTGGAAAGGTATGATTACAATGGAATGGAATGGAATGAACTGGATGGGAATGGAGAGAAATGAAATGGGATAAAGAAGAATGGAATCGAGTGGAGAGGAATGGAATGGAAGGAATGGAATGAAGAGGAATGGAATGGAGAGGAATGAAATTGAATGGAATGGAATCGAGAGGAGTGCAATTAAACGGAGCGGATTGAAATGGTACAGAATGGAATGGAGAGGAATGGATGAAAGGAAATGAATGAAAAGGAATGGAATGGAATGGAGAGGAATAGAATGGAGAGGAATGAAAATTAATGGAATGGAATTGAGAGGAGTGGAATTAAATGGAATGGATTGAAATGGAACAGATTGGAATGGAGAGGAATGGAATGGAATTGACTGGAAAGAAAGCAATAGAGAGGAATGTAATGTAAAGGAGAGGAAACAAATGGAATGGAATGGAATGGAATGGAATGGTCTGGATTGGAATGGAATAGAGAGGAGAGGAATAGAATGGAATGGAAAGGAATTGTATGGAATGGAGAGTAATGGAATGGAGTGGAGAGGTGTGGAATGTAAAGAAGTGGAATGCAAAGGAATGCAAAGGAGAGCAATGAAATGGAGAGGAATAGAAGGGAGAAGAATGGAATAGCTTCGACTGTAATGAAAAGAAATGTAAGGGAGAGTAATGGAATTCAATGAAATGCAATGGAGTGTAGGGTAATGAATTCAACTGAATGGAAGGAACAGGAATGGAAAGGAATGGAGAAGAAGGGAATGGGATGAATAGGAATGGAATTGAATGGAATATAATGGAATGAAATGCAATGGAATGAAATGAAATGGAATGGAGAATTGAATGAGGGGATGGAATGGTATGCAATAGAATGCAAAGAACTTACTAAAGAGAAAGGAAGGGAGAAGATAGGAATGGGATGAAGTGGATTGGAATGGAGTGGAATGGAAAGGAATGGAATAGAATGGAAAAGAATGAAATGGAAAGGAGAGGAATGGAATGGAACTGAGATAAAGGAAGGGAAAGGTGTGGAAGTTAGAGGAATCGTATGAAATATAGATGAATAGGATTGAAAGTAATGGAATGCAAAGGAATGAATTGATTGACAAAGAATGCATTAGAGAGGAATAGAATGGAGAGAAATGGACTGGAATGGAAAGTAATGGAGACGATTGGAATGGAATGGAAAGGAGTGGAATGGAGAGCAATTTAATGAAGGAATGTAAATGCAAAACAATGGAATGGAACGGATTGGAGAGTAATGGAATGGAGAGGAATAGAATGCAATGAACTGTAATGGAATGGAACGCAATGGAATGGAATGGAGAGGAATAGAATGGAATAGGTAGAAATAGAATAGAGGCGAATGGAAAGGGGAAGTATTGAATAGAGATGAATGGTATGGAATGAGAGGAATGGAATCAGAAGAATAGAAGGGAGAGGAATGGAATGCAATGTAGAGAATAGGAATGGAAAGCAAAGGAATGGAATGAATTGGAATGGAATGGGGAGGAATGCAATGCAATGAAATGGAATGGACAGGAAAGAAATGAAATGGAAGGAATGGAGAGTACTGGAATGGAATGGAAAGGAATCGAAAAGAATGGAGAAGAATGTGAGGGAGAAGAATAGAAAGGAGAGGTATGCATTCGAATGGAATGGAAAGAATTTCAATGGAATGGAGAGGAATGGAATGGAATGGAAAGGAAAGGATTGGAATGGAATGGAAGGGAATGGAAAGGAGAGGAATAGAATGGATAGGAATGGAATGTAAAGGAATTAAATGGAGAAAATTGAATGAAAATAAAGGAATGTAATGTAGAGAAATAGAAATTTGTGGAAGGGTATAGAGAAAATTGGAATGGAATGCAGTAGAATGGAGTGGATTGGAATGGAATAGAATGGAAAGGGATTCCACTTGATGGAATGGAGAAGAATGGAAAGTAATGTAATCGAATGGAATGGAATGGAATGGAAAGGAGAGGATAGAAATGGAATGGAGATTAAGTGAAAGGAGAGAAAATAAATGCAGTCGAATGTAATGTTGAGTAATAAAACACGGATAAATGGAATGGAGGGGAATGGAATAGAAAGAGAGGGATAGAATATTAAGGAATAGAATGGAATGGGATGGAATAGAATGGAGGGGAATGGAATGGAATTGACTGGAAAGAATGGAATAGAATGGAATCCAATGGAATAGAATGGAATGCAATGGAATGATGAGGGATAGAATGGATTGGAATGGTATTATTACGATGGAATGGATGGGAATGGAGAGAAATGAAATGGGATAAAGAGGAATGGAATTAAATGGAGAGGAACTGAATGGAAGGAATGCAATAAAAAGGAATGGAATGGAATGGAGAAGAATACAATGGAGAGGAATGAAATTGAATGGAATGGAATCGAAAGGAGTGGAATTAAATGGAATGGAATGAAATGGAAAAGAATGGAATGGAGAGGAATGAAATGGAAGGAAAGAAATGAAGAGGAATGGAAGGGAATGGAGAGCAATAAAATGGAGAGGAATTAAAACAAATGGAATGGAACCGAGAGGAGTGGAATTAAATGGAATAGATTGAAATGGAACAGAATGGAATGGAATTCACTGGAATGTATGGAATAAAATGGAAAGCAATGGGTGGAACGTATAAAGGAGAGGAAAGGAATGGAATGAAATGGATTGAAATGGAATGGAAGGGAATGGGAATGAATGGGATGGAATGGAATGGTTAGGAGAGGAATAGAATGAAATGGAAGGGAAGGGTATGCAATGGAGGGTAATTGAATGGAATGGAGAGGTATTGAATGTAAAGTAGTAAAATGGAAAGGAATGCAAAGGAAAGGAATGAAATGGAGAGGAAAAGAAGGGAAAGGAATGGAATAGCTTCGATTGCCATGGAAAGAAATGTAAGGGAGAGTAATGGAATTCAATGGAATGCAATTGAGTGTAGGGTAGTGAATTCAATTGAATGGAATGAACAGGAATGGAATGGAATGGAGAAGAAGGGAATGGAATGAATAGGAATGAAATTGAATGGAATATAATGGAATGGATAGAAACGGAATGGAGGAGAATTGAATGAGAGAATGGAATGAAATGCACTGGAATTTTCTGAAGAGAAAAGAAGGGAGAAGATAAGAATGGAATGAAGTGAACTGGAATGGAGAGGAATGGAAAGGAATGGAATGGAATAGAATGGAATGGAAAGGAATGAAATGGAAAGGATAGGAATGGAATAGAATGGAGACAAAGGAAGGGAGAGGAATCATATGAAATATACACGAATAGAATTGAGAGTAATGGAATGCAGAGGAATAAAGAAATCGACAAAGAATGCACTGGAGAGGAAGAGAATGGAGAGAAATGAACTGGAATGGAATGGAGACGATTTGAATGGAATGCAGAGGAGTGGAATGGAGAGCAATTTAATGAAGGAATACGAATGCAAAACAATGGAATACAATGGAATGGAACGGATTGGAGAAGAATGTAATGGAGAGGAATAGAAGGCAACGAACTGGAATGGAATGGAATGCAATGGAATGGAAGGCAGAAGAATAGAATGGAATAGGTAGAAATAAAATGGAGTGGAATGGAATGGAGAAATATTGAATGGAGAGGAATGGTATGGAATGAGAAGAATGGAATTCAGAGTAATAGACGGGGGAGGAATGGAATGTAAGGGAGAGAATAGCAATGGAAAGGAAACGAGTGGAATTAATTGGAATGGAATGTGGTGGAATAGAATGCAATGGAATGGAATGGACAGGAACGAAATGAAATGGAAGGAATGGAGAGCAATGGAAAGGAAAGGAATCTAAAAGAATGGAGAAGAATGGGTGGGAG